>BMAO01006423.1:0-15701 GCA_019973975.1 Trichonephila clavata | reverse complement strand
TTTAGACTTCTTTCCGCAAAGTGAATTTAGAATTATCTTAAATACTTAAATATTCTTGTCTTAGAAATCTATGAAGAAGTAAATAAAATTCGTGTATTTTTAGTTTCAAAGATTGAAGATGCAATTATTGCGCTGTAAAGCATAACCACACAGTTGTTTAAAGAAACAATGTAAATGCCTTTATCCAGACCATATTCAATTATATTTTGCCATTTTTAAAGAAGAAATTCAGGAGAATGTTCTTTTGATTTGAATAAATTTGTCATAAATTAAAGATTTCACTAGGTCACTGTTAATTTTTGAAGAAAATGTGAGCTTCTAAAGGGACTGGACAACTATTTTTCACTATTTTTTTAATAATTTGTTTAAAATTTTCTACAAAACTTATGTTTGTATTATTAATAATTATTACAAAACAAATTTTCAGCATGGGAGACATAGTTATATTGATAGGAGTTTTTGAAATTTAAAGTTTAAAGGAAATTTTAAGGCATATTCACTTTATATTTATTTATTTTACATGAAATATTTCTTTTTATATTTATTAGAATTTGAGTCTTGATTTTTTGGATTCAATTCCAAATCAATAAATTAGTTTCAGTAAAATACATTAAAAATATTTAAAAATATATTTAAGAAAATTTAAAAATATATTTAAGAAAAAATTTTAAAATATTATTTAAGAAAAAAAAAATATATATTTAAGAAAAAATTTAAAATATATATAAGTAAAAAACAATAAAAATATTACTACTTTTTCTTTTATGTGTATTTTACTTTAAAAAATTACGGGAAAATATATCTCCAGTTTTTACTAAAAAATTATAATTAAAGCAATAAAAAAATTACCTTTTTTTACAATCAATAATTTTATTTAAAAAATCACTCGGAGAAGGCATAAATTAAAAGAATATAAGCTTTAAAATCATCAAAACCATTTACAATTTTTCGATATCACTGAACATATTTCCTAAATGCATACATTTTTAAAAATGTTTTTCGGTCTAGTTTAAGACATTAAAATATATATATATATTATATATATACATATATAAATAGAAATTTGTTTTCTACAGGATTTCTGAGTAAAACAAATTCAATAAAAATAGGAGTTCTTTAGCTGATATTGCTCATGAAAAGTATCTAAAATACAAAGAAAAAAAGCAACTAAAATCATTTGAAATAATATATAACTCTTGGATAGGTTTGGAATTTATTCTTCGTTTGTCTCGTGCCGGAGGATTACAGTTTCCTAAGATTATTGATGGCCTACGAAAGAAAAAAAGAGGAAGAAATAATTAAAATTCAAAGAACCTAAAGTTTAGTTTCTACAAATGGGATTAAAAAAAAGTGAAAATAAAAAAAATTATGTTTAAATGTCTTCACATAAACGTTCATCGATGGCAAGTAATAAAAGTTTTCTTAAATCTCGATTCCTTTTTTCCGAGATAAAGTAAAACAAAACAAAAAAAATAATTCTTTGAAAATATTAGACTTCTTGAAACTACTATTTTAACTTACTGGAAACGAAAATAAATCTGAATAATATGCTAAATGAAGATCTATTCGAAATGACAATTTGATTCACAGTGCTATTGTATTCTTAAATTTTCTTCATTTTAAACGTTATAGAGAATCGAGTACTAAAAAAGTTCTGGAAGCATTTTTCAGTTTGTACCCCAAAGCGCAAATTAATTAAATTCTTACTAGTTGAGAAAAAGTAAATATAGCATTAATAATTTTAGTTAAAAATTCCTAAGTTACTTCCAGCTCTTTTTTAAACAATTTTTAACATCTTTGTCTCATTAAAGCCGTACAAAACAAGCACAGAAATCTAATTTTTATTTTTTTGTAAATTATTCAGACTTCCTATAAAAGAGTAAACTTTTTATTACTATTTACCAAGCTAAATGAATGGTAATTTATTTTACTTGTTTGCTGTTACAAATTTAAATGAAATATACTTAATTAAAAAATTTTTTAATACTAGAGGGTTTTTTCGTAAATAAATGTTCAAATGTTAAACAGTATTGTTGTATAGGTTTCTGAAACTCGACACAAATAAGAATAATTTATGATGATGTTTCCTTCTAAAAGCGGAAGAAGTTGCAATTGAAAACATAAACATTGTATTAATTTTTATTTTCAATGCTATTCTTATTTTAAAGAGAAGAAATGTTTTTAAGCTAACTCTCAACTTAAAAACTAACTCGTAACTTTAAAACAAAGCAAAACAAAAAAATTAGTACTCCTTTTGTGATTCGACATTACAGTTCTCCAAGTCATTCTCTAGTTAAACAGGAAATGACGTAAATATTCTTCCTGGCCCTCCAGTCGCTTGGAAAAAAATCCGCTGTCCTATACATATTTACAATATAATCAATGTTATCATAGTTAAATTGTAAATTTGTGAGTAAAAACATTTTATATAGTTATTTAGTTTAATCATTTTAAGAGTTTTAATATATTTTAACTTTGTAAATGTATAGTGTTATGAGATTGTTTTAATTAATGAATCATATATTTTATGAAAGTTTATCCTTTTGGAAATCTTATAAAATTACGAAATGTTTCTGAGGTATTTCATTCCATTATTAAGGGTAGATTTATTACTTTATTTTAGGAAAGGTGAATAAACATCATTCATATTTCCTGCCATTTGTTTTCATTTAAATTAATTTGCTTTATTTGAATTATAACTGCATAGATCTTTTTAGGAAATTATGCATTAATATTTTAACAGCACACCTCATTATCTTATACTTTTAATTACTTTACGATAGACTTTAATTATTTTGTATTGCAATTTGTTGAATATGCTTAGAAAATCATATTCGTGTAAGAATGCATTGCATTTTAAATATTTTCAAAGAAAAAAATTTTAATTTGTATAAAAAAATTTAAGTTTATTTTTGCAATAACAATATATATTGATTAATGCAACTAAGCGTAAAATTATAGAAATAACATGTAAATAATTTTGTTAATTTTTTAAAAAATTTTCTCAATTTTGGAGCATGGTTCTTTTGCAAAAATGATCAATTAGCAAGATAGTGAAAACAGTTAATGTGAAACTAAATATTTAAAAATTTACAAAACTTATTTTCCTCATGGAGCTTAATATTTGAAACTCTTGCAAGATGCACATCATTTTAAAACAATGATATGATTCGGTCATGACTATTCACAGTGAAATTTAACTTGAAAAAAAATAGCCCGGATATTTAAGTAATATTCACTTTTTCAGTAGTGCTATGTGCTATCATTAAATTAATCACAATTGCAAAAGTAAATTTACCAAATTAATTTAAAATTCTCAATGCATACACTCGACACCTTACTCGACACAATAGAATGAGAATGGGTAATATTAAAAGAAGGATAGTGATATACAAACTATAACAACACGCTTAATTTTAGAGGCATTCGTAAATCGGCATCGCATAAAATTTTCAGGTAGCATGTATATTTATCTTTTGGTGATATCCAATTTTAATTATACACCAGCGAAGCAGAGAAAAAACATTATTTCAACAATTCTAACATTATTCATTTGAGACCCATGTGTCACCAAATAAAATTATAACTACAGACTTTGTACATAAAACTACAAAATACGCTTCATAAATGCTTCTTTTTTAAAATTACAGCGATTATACAAGCAACGAAACTGTCTCTAGTATTTATGAGATTATTACTAGATCGCAAATCGACTTATTAATTGAAGGCTGTTTGGCTTAAATGTAAACACAGAATTACATAATGAAAGTCAAATTCTTATATTCATACTATAGCTGCTGTGTTTTGTAAAAACTATTAGATTTATGTTTGAATATAATAGAACTGTTGCTCCCATCTAACATAGCAAAAATCTACATTAAATCTATTTGGCAACATCATTCTTTTTTCTACTATGGCAAATATGATTTAAGCAGATATTTACGAAATGATACTTCCAATAATTATAAACATTCGAATGACAACAATTATGTTGCATTTACATTTTAACCATTACAAAACTAAACTGTTACTTATTTATCAGATTCTACATTTTACCAATATACACCTACAACCAATCTAAAGCAGCTATTTAATCAAAGAATAAATATTGTCATTTTCAGTTCAAGAAATGTAAATAATAAACAACCAAGAAGTTCCAAAACATTCTCGGAAACATAGATTTGTTTTATTCAATTCGCTCAAAGTTGCCCGCAAAACTTTCGTTTATTATCAGAAAACAATCAAAATACACCTTTTAACAGTAACTAGCTCTTATGGTACAGCTGTTATTAATCGATCAGCTGTTATTAACACACAGCTGTTCAAAGTTTATTATATATAACAGGATGTTTCATTAGCTAAGGAGGAAATATTTTCAAATGTCTGTTACATCTATAAATCCTAAAACGAAATACTACTTTTTTTTATTTAATGTCTGTGTTAATATTTATTTTTAAAAAGGTTTTAGTAGAAAGCAGATTATCGGTAGTAAAGAAGATTACTCGCTACTTTTCCATTTCCCAGCACAAATCTTGCCAAGCAAGCTTTATTGGCGACAACATATAATATACACATAAAAAAATTCATAAATGTTAGTTCTCATTGATTTTTTAAATTTATTTTTGATGTATGCTGAAAAAGATGTTATTGATAACTAAACATTTCGAATTATTTTGAAAATGTTGTAGTAAAAGTTTACCAGCAGGAATATTCCATTTTGCGCCGGTTGTATTATGTATGGTGACTTTATCACTTGCATCGGCGAAAAGAAACTTACTGATTATTTCATAATTGGATTAATAAATGCATCAAGCATTTCAGCCAAAAAATTCATAATTGCGTTCATATGATTAAAGGATACAGAACAAAAATACTCGACACGCTTAGCTTCTGTATTACTCATGTATTACTCAACTATATAAGATCGAGCTTCGTAATAGCAATAAATGGCAAAACTGAAGAAATTGTTTCAGTTTGAGAAGTACCTTGGTTCCAATAAGCTTTAACATATTACAAGCTAAATTTTATTTTGCAACAAAAATCTCAAAATTAAAAATTAACATCACGTTTGAATTTTTATGTTCCATTTTACCATTCCATTCAAATGTTCAACTTCCAGAAACCAACGAAAAGATTAAGTATGAAATCACGATTTAGAATAAAAATGTTATAAATTTATACCACAATTCATATAATTTTAGTTCGACTGATATTATTTTCTTTTAACATGCTGCTAACTGGTGTATTATCATTGCAGACCTAATATATTCCCCGAAACTGTATCCCTTTTTAATCCGGCACCCTACAGGCGGATACCAATCACCACAGGTAATTTTGAGCCCAGTTTCCTCTACAGAGGCAGGCTCCTGCTGAGCTCTGACGATGCGGACCTGTACTAGTATTTAATTTTGTTCAGAGCATCTAGCGAAACAGACACTCTTGGGATCTTTACATGCCGCATAATCATACGACAGGGCTACTGTCGATTTCATGCATCATGAAATCCATCACTTGAGGACAGAACAAACGAAACTTGGTCAGAAGGCAGTGACAAAACAAGCATGCACACAGCCGACAGTTCGACTGATTAAACATTACTAAAAGTTCCAAACATCAGTGCATTTACATTTAAAAATTATTTTTATACCAATATATTGCATTGGTACGTCTAATGTTGTTATATAGATTTTTAATTTACAAAGTATAAAATCCTCAAAACCACAGTTCAAAATTTTATCTCAGTTATATATATATATAGTCTATTTGTAAATTTTATTGTGTGAAAAGCAGCCTTATTTGAATATTATAACTATTAATGGCAAGAATGAACAGATGGCTACAAAAAGACAAATCGACCTATACACACAAAGAAATATAACAGATTACTCAAAAAAGTGCAAAACACGCTCATTATAAACAAGATTTGCAACGTCCAACAAACGGCTCTATAGAGCAGCCCAACCAGCAGGAATTTAAATAGAAAGTTTATCTCTTCTATCGCAGTCAATGCACAAACAGGTTTGATCTCGACTTTACTCATTTCTGAATTCAACTGAACTTTGTTTTGAAGGTTCTTTATATAGCCTCACTGAAATTTCTAGAACATTTGATTCTAGGGCCTGAAGATTTTTTGACGATATTTCATTTTGCCCCAAATTTGTCACCAAAGGCTCTTAATTCGCCCATCTGGTAACTTCGGTAACATTTCCTATGGCTGTCATAATCTAATTTTTCAGGTTGATGTTCGGAAGCTAACTTTGCCTATAAAACTCAATTTTCCTACAGGAAGAGAATTGTTGCAGAGGGAAAACATACGTGACGTGTTTCTATAAATACGTCACGTATGTTTTCCCTCTGCAACAATTCTCAATTTTCTACAGGAAGAATTGTCAGAGAAAACATACGTGAGTGTTATAAATATACGTATGTTTTTCTCAAAATTCAATACAAAAGAATGGCAGAAAAAATACTGACGTACTATAAATACTCACTATGCCCTCTGCAACAATTCTCAATTTTCCTACAGGAAGAGAATTGTTGCAGAGGGAAAACATACGTGACGTGTTTCTATAAATACGTATAAACAAACTAGCTAATATAACGTCTTTTACTTCTCTTACCTCTCTTACTTAAAATCCATCTTTCGGAAAAAATGCGTAGGGCAGTTTTTTTAAAAAATTGAGCTCAATACTGGTGCAATGCAAGCATATTCAATGATACAATTTTATCTTATTCTATTGAATTTTACTACAAAAATTAAATAATTATAGCATGGTTGATCTTAAAGATCTGACATCGATAAATTGTTGACTTTGGATTATATGTTTTAATGCTTCTATGATTTTTTTAATGTTCATATGCATTTTTATTTATGATGCATATTAATTTCATTTGTTTTTTTCTTTTTTTTCTGATTTCCTTTTTTTTATTTAAAATTATGGAAGTAATTATCTGAAATAATGTCGATGGAGATAACTATTTCCACATTTTATTCAGAATATGATTCATGAATATTTTTTGAAAACAAAGCCTTTTGTTAGAAAAAAATTTGCTCACAAAATTTAATGCATGTTCTTGATACAAAAAAAAAAAAAAAAACTGATACGTTCATTAAACGCGCTTTAATATTTTTCTATTAAAAAATCAGTTCCGAGTGAACATAAGTTTTAAAATTGTGCATCATTGATAAAAAGCATTAGAACAATTAAACTGCTACATGAGCACTAATAAGCTCTCAAACTATATGTATATATATTTTTTTTCTTTATGAAGAATATATCTCTAATGCTTGATGTTTATGGTACACAATACACAAAACTTAAAACTTAATTTTCAATATTTCTGTGTTATTTTAAAATATTGCAAGCCAAAACTTTTACAGGGGAAAATACATTATCATAACTTGCAGTTTGCTTAGTATCCACCAAATAAGGCAAATAGTATCAAAATCATGTAAAATTAGGCGAATTATCTATTTTAAAACTCTCCATCGAATTTGATAGTTTACAAATGCGCCCAAGAAGATGAGCATAAATGTTTTCTACTTTGTTCTATTACTATACATTTACTGGGAATAAATATTCCCGAAGATTAAAGAAGGTATCCTCCCCAGTAGAAACAAAATACACAACAATCTCGTTACTAGAACAAAGCAATTTAGAACTGTCTGTTAAAATATTGATTTACGATGCCTCAAGTGACAAGAAAGATTTCATTTATTAACTCTTAATTGGCACTTTCTTCTCAATGCTTTAGGTTTAACATTTGGAACGAAGGTCCGACTCTTAAGTAAGGACTTTCAGAAGAGAATATTTCCTTCGCAAGCAAATTAGCTTCCAGTCAGAGACTTGACATGAAGGAGTTGTAGAATTTGGTTGTACGAGATGAAATTGTTTCTTCAATGAAATTATCCATTTGTTCCTCCGTGGAACGCATTTAATTACCCATAATTGAATGATCTACAGTGTAAAATATGTCAAACTTTAATTGATAATACGATTCGAATTAAGGTGTGAAAGTTACAGAAGGTGTCGATTGAAGCTATTATGTTTACATTAACATGAATCAATTTTTATCTTAAAGCTATTTTCACATAATGTTGTATACTATTATGAAACATGCTGCTTCTTAAAAAAATATTTCAAAATAATAATTGATTCGTTTTTGAATAAATGCTTATTTTACTTGATAATTATATTTCATTTAAAAATCAGAGCTCAATACGAAAATGTTTTATATAAGGTCCATTAAATACTCATTGGGAACAGTTTTCAACATTGCCTATATTTCTGGCCAATGATAAATTCTCCCCATAGGTAACAGAAAAAAAAATAAATACAATTCAACAAAACACGTGTTTTTTTAAATAAATATTGCTCAATCCGAATATTTCATAATATATTACTGTTCTTCTTCACCTATAACTATATATGTTTTATAATTTCTAAGAAAGTTAGTAACAAAGCACTAAAATCATTTTGAGCGCCATGAGCTATCATGCACCCATAAGGATATTAATGATGAATCCTGCTTATAAAATCTTTCATTCTTGTAACTGTCTCCATTAGAGCGACCCCATGCTCAAAGCCAAATATCCCCTTACATTATAAAATAAAATAAAATGGCTGAAAATATAACTAGCGCCATGCACACTTTCGTTAATAATGCATTTTAACTCAGATTCCCTCTTTTAAATTCTATTTACCTTAACAAAAATATGTCTAAGCTTAAATTGACCATAAATCATCATTTATATTCTTAACGTCAGTTTATTTAATGTTTTATGACAGTTTAATTTCACTTTAGATTAATTATAACACATATCTAGACATGGTGGCTATATTAAGCTTGAGCAAGGAACATATCATCACGAGACTAATTCAGCGTCTGCCTGATAGATCTATTTGTTTTTTTAATAAAGCAACATCCACACACTCAGATGCCCGTATTACAACAAAAGTATTGCTTACAAGTATGTGTCAGTTATATTCAAGTTGATGTTAATTTGTCTTGGAATATTTATTTAAAGCAAAAAATTGAAAAGAAGATAAAATAATTATGCGAATTATGATTTTACTACCGATTTGAAATAAATTGATTTATAATTAAAACACAGTCGGACCTGCATATTACGAACCTCTATAGTGCGAATTTTTGTATAGATCGAACTTTTTCCCGGAACGAAGAACGTTTTACGATTTTCTTCGTAAAATAACCTCCCAACACCGAAGTACATGTTCTATATAACAAACTTTTTCTCTTGTGACTCAAATTTTTGATGTATTTCTGGACATTTCAAGTTATTATCTCTTTTAACACATTTTATGGTAGTCATAAATCTTGAAATGGTTTTATTAGGTGCCTAACTCACCGAGAGCAATAGAATTCTGGGCGTTTCATTCAAGAAGTGCAACCTTTACCCCCCCCCTCTATTATGCATCTCGCTAGAAGCATGTTCAATATCGTCTTTCACCCTCAGTGGAGTTGTCTTGTGTCCCTGTGTCCATGTGAACTAAGGTCTATTATTTAAAAAATCAATTTGTGTGACTAATTGTGTAAAACGAATAGCGTATTGTAGCCGTTGTACATCTTAAGATCCAACTTTGAAATTCTACACAATATCGTTTTGGAAATGCCCAATTGGCTGATACGACAGCGAGTTGAGACAGATGGATCATCAGCAACACTCTGCCGCACAGCTTCTACGTTGTCTTCAGTGCGAATATTTCAATGGCATCTCTTCTGGACGGTGACCACTGAACCCCGTTCCTCGAAGCAACTGACCAAACTCTTTTTCCGTAAGACTGTGGAAGCTGATCTTGAATTAAAATATTGCTGATATTTACGCTGCGTCATAACAATTAATAGTTAACAAGAATAGAAAAACATGATAATGTTTAACGAGTTGTTTTGTACTGTATGGTTTTATAATAAATTTCGAAGAATTCAATTATAACCTACAAAAAGAAAAAATAATTACGTAAAAAAATAAAATAAGCTTTTGTGTTTAACATTGTGTTTAATATAACAATAAGGTTTTGTCTCACCCACCATGAAAAAGATAAACAAATATTAATTTACAAAAAAAAGTGTGACTAATTACTTTTGTAAATATATACTATTTATGAATTTAAAATTTTCTTTTTTTTGTTTATAAAGTATATTAAAAGATAAACCTCTATATAACTAATTTTCAATATAAATAACTTTTTTCGGGATTTAGCGACTTCGTTAGTAAAGGTTTGACTGTGTATACTCATAGTATATAAATGTATTTGTGGCATCTATTGGCATAATTATTTTTTTTATGCTGAATGGAATTTATCAGTGTTTATTTTCATAAAGAAATTTCATTATTGTCACATATTTTAAGCGATAAAAATTATATTCCATAAATTTTAGCAGAATTATAGATTACAGGAAATTGTATATAACTCATGACGAATATCAGAAGAAATATTTACTATTACTGGTATTCGAATTATAGCACAATTTAAAACATTTTATGATTGAAAACTAAATACTTTTTTTTTATTTTGCATCAATTATGTATAATTAAAAAATAATAAGAATTCCATGTACAAAATTAAACTTAAGTGGAATACATATAATTAGCATGGCTCCCTTTCAAAGTAATTATGTACAATTTATATGGTTTATGATACTTCCACATGATTTCTTACAGCTTATACATAAAAGTGTCTGATTAAAGTATAGAAAATACAATAGAAATAATACTAATCCTATTACATTCATGAAAATATATAAATATGTTGCAAGCCTTAAAAATACTGAGGATATTGCCATTTATTAATAGTAAATAATAATATTTCGTTATCTCATAAATAAGTGAAATTTTCATCGGTGTATAGGGAAAAAAATTAGTTATTAGAAATTTTTCTAATGTATAACCAGAAAAAATATTCCATTAAATAAAGGCTTCGTTTTATATTTATCCTTTTAAGCATAAAATCCCTTTACACTCACATGAAAGACAGAAATTTTATAATACTTTTGATACTTTCATTGGAATGGGCTAAATTCATGACAATCTCACGATAAAAAAATCATGTGTTTTACACTAAATTCAAAACAAACTGACTTTAGACTTGGACTTTTTGTAATACTTTTAAAATGGGAATACAATATCAAATACGTTAATTGGTTAAAGATGTTCAAATGTTAAAATTTTTCAAAAAGTGTTTTCAATTTTTTTAAAATTGTACTACATGCATATTTTTAAATCAAGCGCATTTTATTTACCTATGCACGTTTTTACTGTCGGAAAAAATGTACTTTTAAAAATTAATTTACTTCAGACAACAAATTGTTTTAACAGCGAAGCCCAGGAATTGATAAGCTGGAAACACATGGTTATATTTATTGTGTGATTATGGTGTCATGTTATTTTAGTTTGTTCAGTTAAGTACATAATACATAATGTAACTTATTTCATTTTTGTCTCCATAAAAAAATACTATACATTTCGTAAGAATATTCCGTGCTAAAAAACATATAGTATAATAAAGTGAAATAAGATAAGTATAGACAAATTATAAATCCTACGAAGCAAAGCTTTATATATATATATATATATATATATATATATATATACACTCAAGAGCCATAACATTATGACCACCTGTCAATAACGAGTTGGCCCACCTTTGGCGCGCAACACAGCTTCAACCCGCCTTGGCATGGTTGCCACAAGTCCTTGGTAGATGGCAGGAGACAGATTTGCACCAGATGTTTAAGCAACGGTCAAGAAAATCCGAGATATTGCGAATCGGTGGGCTTTGAACTCTGAGCTGCCATCCCATGGCATCCTCAAATGTGTTCTATCGGATTGAGATCCGGTGAGTTAGGCGGCCAGGACATTAATGGAATTTAGCATCATGTTCCTGGAACCACTCCAAAACAATTCTAGCCTTGTGACACGGGGTGTTGTCCTGTTGAAAGATTCCATTTTCCGCTGGAAAAACAAAGGCCATGTGAGGGTGCAACTGGTCTGTAATGATGTTCAGATACCATGTAGCTTTTATGGTCTACTCTACCACAACCACGTGTGCAAGAGACGTCCGAGAGAACGTCCCTCAAAGCATAATACTGCCACCACCGGCCTGTGTATGACGTACTGTACATTGATGGAGCAACTGTTCGTCTGGAAGACTGCGTATCCTGACACGGCCATCCGCGTGATGAATGACAAACAGTGATTCATCTGACCAGGCGACTCTCTACCACTAATCCATGGACCAGTCGCGATGTTCCCGGGACCAGCGCAGGCGCAGTTGTCGATGACGCTTGGTCAGCAAAGGCACATGAGTGGGACGTTTGCTGCGTAGTCCCATATCCAACAGAGTCCGCTGAACAGTGGGCTCCTATACTATTCTACTGGACCCTGCATTGTATTGGGTGTTCAGCTGAGCCACTGTCTGTCTCCGGTTTTGCTTCACCATGCGAGACAGTCTCCGACGAACTTTTCTTTAATAGCGTGTGGACGTCCAACATTATGTTGTCTACTGCTGGTTTCACCGTCATTCATCCACTTTGCATAAGTACTGACAACTGTAGATCGCGAACAACCCACGAGTCGTGCAGTTTCGGAAGTACTTGTTCCGAGCCTCCGAGCCATTACAATCTGCCCTCTATCAAAGTCGCTTAGATCCGCAGCCTTTCACATCACACACAGAAGTAAGTGAAAGAATGGTTCTTCAGACTCTCCAGCAGCAGTTAAATACCACTGCCACCTGATCACGTGCCTTCCACGTCATCCAGGCGAGTTCATTGCAAAATGTAGGGGTGGTCATTATATTTTGGCTCTTGAGTGTAATATATATATATATATATATATATATGTATGTATCAGTGTGCGTGTGTGTATTTGTAAGAATTCATAATCATAATCTAATAATTCATAAGTTAATTTTGCTTAACTTAGCGTAATAATTAAATTAGGTGTTACATACTTATGTGGTTGGCATAATTTTGTTAAAAGACTGGGATATTCGGAAAGTTTTAAGCTGCTTGGCAATCACCCTGTAAACGTTTTGTGCTATCTGATATATACAGTAGTTTTGTGTGAGTATATATGTTCCGTGTTTGCCAATATGGTATGTATAAAATAATAAAGACAGATAAATCAACCATCAAGCTTTCTCATCTATTTTAGCACGACTACAACATAAACTTATAAATTTAAATTTGTGGAATATATATATATAACCTTATTTTTAAAAATGTAAAATTAATTTTAGAAAATCCAAGCCACAGTAAAAAAAAAAAAAACGGGAATAACTTCATATTCTTTTCCACTTCAACATATATGCTGATAAAATCTTCTCTTCAACAAACATTTACTATCCAAAAAAATCTCCTTTGTAAAACAAGTGAAACAATGATAGAAATATCAGCTATTGCAGAACAATGGCGGTTTGTTTTTCGGTAATTATTAAAAGATTGCAGTGGCTCAGTGTTGATTGCCGAAACAAATCACTAACGAAATATTGTTCGTAATTGAAATTTCTAGGAACACTGGTTCTAAAAGTGTCCCAAGAGTGTATGGACATCGATTGGTCGTTTATCGCGTACTCATTTCATTGAACATTAGAAAGCTCTTCGATATCTCTAATTCATTCAGTTCCGGGGAAAAGCATTGTTATTTCCTTGTGATGTATAGCAATTTCATGAAGATAGGCTTAAATTATTAGACAATGAAGCATGGGACGTATGGAGTTTTCTAAACCTCGTATTTAACTTTGGTAGACTGTTGCGATAAGGTTCAGATATAGAGCACTCATTGTAGAGGGGAATCTCACATTGAAAATGAAATAAGTCTCAAATAAATTACAATAAGAGAAGTATATTTATTGTATATATATATCTTCCATTATGCATCAGAAGTTATATTAGTTGCAAAGCAGTTCCGATAATTTCCAAGTTTTCTAAGGAAAACAATTGGAATGTTTAATTATGTCAAATTAAAGAAAAATTATACAATTTTTTTCATTTCCATAAAATAGGCTAAAACGTAATTATAGATAGGGGATTGCAATACCGGTATATCGTATACCGAATACCGGTATTTTGTGCCATTTATACAATTTTGTAATACCGGTATTCAAAAGTTAGATACTATTTTTTCGGTATTTTCTAGAATTTTTTTTAAATTGTCTCCGAAACAGAAAATGTCTTACGGTATTTACATAATTGTAATGATTTTGAAGATGGAAATGGAAAAGAAGAAAATAGACTAACCAATTGAAATGTGATCAAGTTTATAGTAAATTTCTTAAAATGTTTTACCCATAAACCTATTTATATTCAGAAGAATTCGGTACAGTTATCGAAAATGATGATGACACTAATGTCGATAGTGAAAAGAAATTGTCTCTTGAACAAAAATTAGAATTAACGATAGTTAAAAAAATTCAACAAAACAAAATACAGTACAGAATTTAGCTATAACCAAAACTAACCAACGAGAAATCCATTTATTTGGAAAGATGAGGGTTTAGAGGTAAATACTTGGGGAAAATATATTGCACATAGTTAACAATACCACCAATTAGCATAGATGCCGAAAGAGCGTTTTCGACACCTGGTAATTTTTGCACAAAATTACGTTCATGTTTAATGACAAAACAATTGATGCATTATGTTTTTAAAGATCACATTCGAGATGAATTTCTTGGGACTCCATCTGACTACGTCAGGCAGGTGGCATTAGTAATAACAACACAGGTCACATTTCAAAACTTTGTAATAGTACTACACACTGAATAGTGATATTTACACTTTTTGTGATTTAAATCAATGAAATGTTCCTTTACTTATTTGTGATTCTTTATATACAGTTATAATTTATATGTTAAATTATTCTTTGTGATATTTACACTCTCTAATAAAACTGGCAATAAAACAAAGCAGCATCTGTGTTTCTTTCTTTTTCCAAAATTTCTACTACCACTATTAAAACAGGTATCCAATATAAAGATCTAAAAAATACCAAATACCGGTATTGAACTTTTTGGTCCGATATTGCAATCTCTAATTAAAGACATGTTTTATATATAAATACTTGGGAAAAAGAATGCTGTACATATCAGTTTATAAGTGGATAATAATTGGATGTAAAAGTGAATGTAAAAGGTTTTGGCTTACATAAGGATCTTTTGATCTCTGAAAAAATCTAAGTTACGGAAAACGCGGTTTACGTAACATGTACTTTACATAAGCCACATAGACGAGCCATGACCATTTTAATCTTGGAAATGTTGGGGTGTTTCCTACAGAAATTTTATTCTAAAAGAAGTAAAACAAATTTCTAAGTCAGTGGCGGAATCCAAGATTCCGAAGATTTCGTAAAATTGGCATTTAGTCATTAGGATGTCTGAATGCATATTATTATCATATAGAAGAGTTTTCCGCCTGAGTCAGCGATCCCTGACCGTAAGTGAATTTCTCTTTCGATCGTCATTTTGTAGTGGAACATAACCTCTCCTAAGATTATCATCCCCCCGTCTAGTGTTACTCGTTTCTAGATGTGTAGGCGGGTTAAGGAATTCAAAAGACATCTTTACAAATCACAATATTTATGATACCTCTTAATCAAGGAAGGTTATATATACACTATTCAAATTTAAGAACAATAAAACACAATGGAGAATGAGAAGGGGTAACTATTAGCGGAACTACGA
>BMAO01006422.1:0-86757 GCA_019973975.1 Trichonephila clavata | reverse complement strand
GGGGGGAGGACCGACGGGTGCCCGAACGCGCATAGAGTGAGGGAGAGGGAGAGAGGAAGGGCAAACCGACACCTGTATCCGACACACAGGGTCTATCAGACGCACGTGCCGCCGTTGTTCCCCCCTCCCCTCTATTCGCTCACGCTCATTGGGGCCAGATGACATCGCGCAAAATATACCCCCCTTTTTGCTGATCAGAAAGAGGGGGGTAGGCGGGTACTTCCGAAACACCCCTCGATCTCTTATTGGAGGAAAGGTCCACCTGCCCGCAAGAAGCCTTGAAAAGTAGCTGAATGGCAGGAGCGGGATTCAGAAATCGTCCGTTCACAGTTTGATGAGGAGCAAGAACTAGATCCCAGTGATTACGGCTCTTCGCACAGTATCGAATGCTCCCGTGTCGTGCGTAAGAACGATTTTCATTTTCGTTTTCCTCCTTAGTTTTGGATTGGATTGGATTGTAATTGTGAGCTTGTACTGCAATAGTTTTCCACCATGCCTCGCGCGTTTCTGATCAAGAAGAAACAACAGTGTGCCAAGAGTGGTATACCATTGTCCAGGACTGTGTGGACAGATGAAGAATCTAACGATGCTGACGATATGGATAGTTCGAGATATCAGCCTGGATTCGCACCCCTAACGGTGGTTATGCCAGGTAAATAGTTTTCTTTTACCATCTCTTTATCCTATTTAAACATATATCCTGCACAATTTTTCCTTTTTGCACAGGAATCATCTGCATAAATTTGTTTTAGTTATTGGTCTACAAAGAATGTTTGCATGTATACATAACTTTGGGACTTAGTTATTGATAAACCAAAACGTAAATTGAAGAGTTTTTCCCTCATCTATATATTTTTAATCGCTATGCAAAAAACCTTTTAGGCTTAAAAAATTATAAATTCTATTACTTCTATTTATGGAAAAATAAGTAACTAAATCATTTTATTTCTTTTCTTAAAATAAAATTTAATGTTGTTTAATTTAGTTATTCCTCCCTTCGTTTTTTTATACCTTTTTCATCAAACTGCTTTTATCTTTTATAAAAACTTTTATGTGCTCAGATTTGTCAGCTAAGATTCGTAAGAACAAAAATCAATACTTGCGAACTTTACTGTTGTTACTTCATCAGTACTTTTAAGGTCACGTATATTTGTAAACTTTGTATCAAACATTGGATATCAATATTTAATCTCCATTCCAAGAATTAAGAAACCGTAAAAACATATACTTTATGAGGATATTTAGATAGCAACTATAAAAATTTGAAGTAATACGCTATATTTTCTCAAACAATATAACAATAAATTAACCAAAAGTTCGATTAAAATTTTCAGGATGTTGAATTAAAATTAATTGTATTGTATAAAAATAATTTAATTACCCAATTAATTCAAAATTTTAAATTCTTACGCATGTTTAAGATATCAAAAGATATTCCTTACACTTAATCTGGTTTATTATTATTATTTTTATTAAATTAAGTGGTTCTGAATAATATTTTACAAAAGGAGAATCATACTAGAGGTGAAAAAAACATTTTTTCTTTGTTTCAAAATTATTCTCATTAGGAAGCTAAACTCAGTGTCTGAACAGCCCATGAGGTCTATTGTATTATAGCAGAGATATTATTGTTAAAGTTAAATATATATGATATATATAGGTAGATAGAGGAAAATTTGTAAATACTGATAAACAAAGAGAAAGTGATTGCCAAAAAAAAAAATTAAATTAATTGTTGTGTTGGTATGATATGCAACAACGCCATAAGGTGAACACATTTCTAAGCTAAGTCATAATAACAAATTGCCTACAAAACAGCGTTTAAATTTGGATTTACTTTTATATATATAAATAAATAAATTTCTTACTTAACATTAAAATAAAGACAGACCTAACTTTTAACAAATAAATAAGCAAAATAAATGCTAACTCAATTTTCTCTTTTGAAAGAGAAAAAAAATCTTATGTGTTTGTAATAATAATATATATATTTTTAAATTCTATCTTTTCATTTTCGTTAGTATCTTGATTTTTATTTCGGAACGAAAAACTTTTTTAAAAATTTAATATCAAGAGAGCGTGTGGATTATGTTTCTTTTCTTTATATACTTTCGTTATCCCATAAGGAAATAGTTTTCGTTAAACGTATTCAAAACTACCATACGAAGTGTAATTATTCAAATTTATATTAATATAATGCTCTTCAAAAATTTTTAAAAGCTCAGTACGAAATTAATCAAAGGAATCTTAGGATTTTCATTTTTGAAACATTCTTTATGTGTATTATACTTTAATATGTAACTAAGTCAGATCGCGTAAAATTTATTTAAAAATATTGTCCAATATGAATCAAACTAAAGGTTATTTTTATCCCTATTGATTGTATCAAATAAACAACTTTTCCGACTGAGTTTTATGGGTAATGCAGGAAAGCAACATTGCCAGATTTAAGGAAGTAATTGCATGTTTGAGAATGATTGATGTGTTGTTTGATTGACAACATTGTACTTCGGAACAACACGAGCTTGTTATTGTTGTTGTATAAAGAGTATCTTATTTGCCAAAAAAAAGTAGAAAAAAGCTATAAAAGCTTAGGATAGTTTTTGTTTTTCCTTTTAAAATTTGTAGTTTCCTTAAGAAATAATTAAATATTTGAAATTTGCTTTAGCAAATATTATTTTTATATTTTAAGTAAATGTTTAAGTGTTAAAATGATATGAATTACACAAATGATCAAATTGTATTTAATTTTTTAAAGATCTATTTAAGGAATAAATATACCGAAAATTTTGTATTATAACTGAAAATTTTCTTTCACGTCATTTTTAATACTCAAATGTGTGTATTGGAAGTGATTTAGAATTCTTATTGTTGTTCTGATATATATTTGACCTTTTTGTAAAACATTGGGTATTATTTGTTTGAATTTTTCCTCTCCTTGTACCGAAATAAGTAAGCAACAGAAACTGTTCTAACAGTACTGGATTGAAAATGGAAAGATTTTCGGTTTGAATTTCTACTTTGTCATTTGACTATAAATCAAAATAGCACTTTAAAGCTCCACAACGGTTTTTGGCATTAGATCTCGCAATTCTGATCCGATGTCATGTGACGAGGACGAAATCTGAGCTACCACCCCCTCTCCAAACTTCCACATCCCGCCAACGTGAGGACTTTGGGCTTATTTAGATTTCATGTGATTGAATCCTTCTACAAGGTCGGTCTTGGAACACACATCTCGATAAAACCAGCACACACTACTAGTTTGCGCCCATGAATATTTCGCTACAGTGGCCTCAATTTTACACTCGGCTAAGCCATTGCAAAGCCACGAGAATTTTTACAAAATCCAGTCTCTCGACAACCCTGACCTTAAAAATAAGAGGAAATATAATAATATATTTTTATTTTGTTAGGAAACAGTGCAATAGCTATACAATTTAGAAAGTTTTAAAATTTTATAGATTCAAAATGATTTCTTGGAGGGAAGAGTAATAGGAATATTTAATGGGAAAAATATTTTCCTAAAATTTAGAAGCTAATAGTAATTAGTACATAGTATAACACTGTATTATGTAAATTTCTAATTAAGTTAATTACCTTAATTGCATGTTCTATTCTCATTTTAAGACATGGGATGCTAATTTTGTAAAATGGGTATAAAATATTTATTACGCTTCCTTTTTAATTAAAACTTGATTAAACTGAAATATTAATAAATTTTGTAATAGCATTAAGAGGTAATTTTTCTAAACATTATTAAAAACGTTATAGATAATATTATATAAATTTTAATAATTATCTTGTGTGTCTCTTGACTTATATTTTTAAGGAAACAACATAGATAATAATAAATAATATACATTTTTAAAAAAGTCTGAAAAAATGTAGAACAACAAAAATAATCAAAAATATAATTATTAAATTAATTAGGAGATGTTTTTAGAATTAAAGAAAATGCAAATTAATTAACAAAGAATTATTTACAATTTCATACATAACTCTCCCTTTTTATTACAATTTTTTTTACAAAAATAATTTAATATAATTTCATTAGTAATAATTCTCAAAATGTATTTCTAAGTAGTAGTGTGTACAGTTATGTATATTTTTAAATGATACATGTTTATGTATACATATTATGAAAACATATAATTTAAATTCTGATATGATATATTAAAATTTGCTTCGCAACATTTATGCTTTAATTTAAGTATCAATAATTTAGTTAAAAAAAGAGTAACAGATAAAACTTTTTAGGGTAGAAATTGTACTTTGGTAGAACAAATTTAGGATATTAATATATAAATTTATTTAAAAAAATAAAATTTCCTCTTTATAAAAAAAAATCAAAATTTACTAAAAAGGAACAAATTGCATAGAGAGAAAAATAAATTTCGTAACAAATATAAACATTTTTATCAAATTCATTAAACATTACTTACTCTGTTTAACAAATTTAAAAAAGAATGTAAGCTGAAAAAGCTGTCATATCCTTTTCATTTCCAACTAACAAAACTCTAATACCTTAAAAACTCAGCACATATTTTTATGAATTGCATTTTCGTATAATCAGTATATAATTTTAAATAAGAAACGATCATTAAATGAAGAATAAAATATATTCCAATTCTATTGCTCATGCTCCAATGATTTAATTCTCATTTTTGATTAATCTATAGCAGTAGCGCACACAAAATTTTTTCGAGGGGGGTGTCCATGGTCGAAAGTCCCCCAACTCGTATCATACCTCAAGACAACACCAATTAATTTTGTCGATTTTGTCAACAAAAAACAGTAAAAAATAAATCATTGAATTAATAATTAGCATTAATTAATAAAATAAATTATTGACTACAAGTACTTAATTAAATTTTACATTATATATATATATATATATATAGGATTATCATCAATAAAAAAAAAACTCAAGGGCTTTGGGGGGTGCCCGGACCCTTAGGACACCCCCTTGTATGAGCCACTGATCTATAGTTATATTTAATATGTATCGGACTGAGTGATAACCACGTAAGTCGGGGTATGATTTTGCATACAAATGCATAAAAATTATTTTTATTTGGGGCCGGAAACGAAAGAAAGTAACAATTTAGAAAAATAAATATTTAATAAAATCCAGGATAACACAAATACAAAATCGCAAGCCGAAGCTATCTTGATGTAAAAGGTTTCATTAAGTCTAAAAAAGTAGTCTGCCGCTTCAGAGATTTTTTTCCTAACTCAAATTGTCTTCATACCATGCTAATAATGTTTTCATTCTTCGTTTTGTTGAAAAAATACCCTCATCATCGGAGTCTATATTCTCTAAAATTTGTAACCCTTTTCCAATTAAACTGAGACCTTCTGTCAAATTCCAAACCACCATTCGATCTTCTAATTTGGTATAAAAACTAAAATAAAAGTTTTTCAGTGGCTTGCTCTTGCTCATGCATTTCTATGAGCTCATCCATTGTCCATTCTAAAATTTTTGTAACCCTTTTTCAATTAAACTGAGACCTTCTGTCAAATTCCTAACCAGCATTCAATCTTCTAATTTGGTATCAAAACTCAAGTTTTTCAGTGGCTTGCTCTTGCTCATGCATTTCTATGAGCTCATCCATTGTCAGCTCCTGATTGTGGGAATCCATCAGTTCTTGAACGTCATCACTATCCACTTCTAAATTTATTTGCCTGGCAAGATCGACACCATCTTCAATCCCATTACCAATTTCATCATTTTTACCAATTTATTTTAGTTTTATTTATTTAAACAAAAGAAGAAAATTGACAAGATTTGGAAATCGCTGAACTCCAAGTTGGAGTATTACTCCATCAGGTATCAGAAACATCTTTCGTAAGAAATATGAACTTGCAGGAATTTTATCAACAACTCAGGGCTTCATTGAGACACTTTGTAAACTCGTGTTTACTCTTTCCTACCGACCGACATTCCTCGTTCGTCAGGTAAGGTAACCTGTATTGAGAACTTGTTTTTCCATCTCTTCATCCTGAGACGGTGCATCGGAAGGGGGAGGGTGAACACCAGGCAAAGTGTCGGTATCATTGTTGTTGCATTCCCCGACTTCCTCCGGGTCGCGGCGGAAGCACTGCTTCCGACGACATCAGGTGCTTCTGTTAGTCCCTTCTCCTTAAAAAGCATGACCTCTATGCAGCTCCAAGGTGTCGAAGCATCAGAGGAAGCTCAGGGGGTCAAGTGAATGAACCACACCTCGAGATGGGAAACGGGGATCCCCTTTGGCTTCCTGCTCCACTGACTGAAAAGCACAGGAAAGAGTGTGGTGGATGGCAGGATTGCAGATTTTTCTCTCACCTTCCTCTCCTCTGCTTTTTTTCCTTATTAGAATCCTCCCAACCTTGAGGTTATGACTTGGCGACAGGTGGTGGTATGATTTCACGAGGAACGTCTTCTCCTTGATTTCTTCCTCTCGTGTTATTATAGATGAGCGAAGAAGAATTTGTGTTTCAAAAAATTACGAAAAATTCAGAGTACACAAATTTATTCGAAATATCCATCGAATAGCAGTTCGGGAAAATGGTAGTTACTTATAAATGCTTAGAGTCAACAAAAGAGAGAGAGAGAGTTGATCTTAGCACGTGATGTAAGAATATTTTTTTTTATTGTGGAGGGAAACAAAAGCTGCGTGTAAAACTCTGTTTTGTATAAAACTCGAATATCTCTAGGTAAAATTGGCTGTATTGAAAATATTTCACAATTTTTTTAAGTCTAATGTGTCCAGTAGCGCGCATACAAAATTTTTCAAGGGAGAGGGGGGGGGGTCCATGGTCGAAAGTCCCTCAACTCGTATCATACCTCAAGACAACACCAATTGATTCTTCTGATTTTGTCAACAAAAAAAAACAGTAAAAAATTAAATTATTGAATAAAAAGTAGCATTAATTAATAAAATAAATTGTTAATTACAAGTACTTAATTAAATTTTACGTTATATATATATATATATAGGAGTATTATCAATCGAAAAAAATTCAAGGGCTTTGAGTGGTGTCCGGACTCCTAGGACTCCCCCCCCCCCTTGTGTGCGCCACTGAATGTGTCTTATATCCTTTTATTGAATATCAAACAAAAAAAAAAGATTTAAAATAAAAAAAACTGTTGGATTTTTTTTTTTTTACTAAAATAATGTGTTTTTCTTATTTTACAGAGGCTAGAGGTCCCTACGATCTGAGCATGAAACCGAAAAGTTTTGATGAAAACTCCAACGACAGCGAGCCGAGACTGACAATATCTCCGAGGCCAACTCTCAATCTATCTCAGCACCCGCCCGCAGCACTAGTCGCCCCTAAGCCAATCAAGCCTACTCCAAAATCAGCCGAAGAAATGGCTGCCTCCAGGCCACATTGGCAGCGCCAAATGATGTCCCCTTATTTGCCATACAACTACCCCGTATATGCCTATCCTGGCAGGCCAGCTGAACTGTATCCTTATAACACTAGTTATATGGCTCCTAGCCAAACTTCTATGGTTCCTCCACCATTAGTACCTCTGGGCTCAACTTCTCCGAACGCCGATCGGTATTCTCCCACCAGAGAGAGATACGAGGTAGTCCATCGAATCAACCCGTCCAACAGTCCATCTCCTACCACTGTCTACCCTGGATGGTACTCGGATGGTCAAGATTCAGGTCTGGCATCTTCGCCAAGTCCGAGTTCCGAAGACGGAGAAGTGACTCAGAAAGCCAATCCTACGAGGTACCAATGTCCTGATTGCAACAAAAGTTACTCCACTTACAGTGGGTTGTCCAAACACAGGTTGATGCACTGCGCGACCCAAGCCAAGAAGTCTTTCAGTTGTAAATATTGCGACAAGGTTTATGTTTCACTAGGTGCCCTCAAAATGCACATTCGAACCCACACCCTGCCCTGCAAATGCAAACTGTGTGGCAAGGCCTTCTCTCGACCCTGGCTCTTGCAAGGGCACATCCGCACTCACACTGGCGAAAAGCCCTTCTCTTGTCCTCACTGCAGCAGGGCTTTCGCGGACAGATCCAACCTTAGGGCTCACCTTCAGACTCACTCTGAAGTCAAGAAGTACAGATGCAAGACCTGCAGCAAGACCTTCTCCAGGATGTCCTTACTTCTGAAGCACGAGGATGGTGGTTGCGCAGGTGCTGCTGCTCAGCAACAGAATGCCCCTACAGAAGGAATGAATTGGAACTCTGTTGACAATTCGGACATTGCCAAATAATTGATTACTGCTCATGCGATATTGTTTGAATGCATGTAAAAAAATAGATTATATAAGAGAGATTCTTTGAGTTACATGGATGAATGAGAGTTTGAAAGAATCTGTCCGTGTGCTTGAATTAAAAAACTCAATCCGAACCATTTTATTTAAATGATGAGATTAGCTTATTCCTATCAAATTTTATGTAGAAATTTAACTTTTATAAGGGATGCATGTGGGAAAAAATAGGAATGACACATTCCTTATTTAATTATTATATATACTTTCGACTTATATGTACCTGATGTACAACTGAAAGCTTAAATTCAGGTATGAAAAAGAAAAAAAAAATGTAATATATATTTATAATGTAAAATATTTTTTAAAAAATATATTTGTCTTCATATAATATAGAGTATATAGAAAAAAAAATTATATTTTTGTTTTTATGAAGGATTTTAAGATTTTTGAGAGCAAAGTTTTGAATGAATGTGTATGATGTTTGTATTTATAAAATTATGAGAGTGTACTAGTCTTTTAGCTAGACCTACTTGGAAAACATTCCAGAAAACTGCATTTAACAAATATACTTGATTAAGCTTCCATTGATTGATTTGTAACTTCCGAAAATTGAAATATTTTCATTGAATGATTTTAAATATATATTTCTTACACGTTACCCGAAGGTTTTGAAGAGTTTACACCCCTTAAATATTCAAAACTTTTTTTAGCACTGATTATGAAAAATATAAACTACTTTTAATTCAAATCTAGTTAAAAAAATAATAATGTTTCAAAAATGACAGACAGAGCTTTTTTGCGGCATATCTGGAGCAGAATTATTTCAATGAAATTACGAGATGAATGTTTAATGCCAAAAGCCTTCGGGTAATGTTTTGGTTTTCCGGCGGGCGACAAGACTACCTTTAAAGTGAAGTCCTTGTTAAAAATTGGAATGCTAAACTCTCTAAGTAACTTGTCCACCTGTTCTGGTTTTCCTGCTACCTTCTGATTCGGAAGGTCGTTGATGTGTTGTTTGTGGCTTGGGAGGCGTCACCTAGCCTTGCACCTGTTGCACAGGAATGTTCCATTAAGGCGGTTCAAGGTTCAGCCAACGACTTGTTGTCTTTGACTTTTCTTTCTAATTAAGCCTCCCCTCCAGCTGTGCCGGTTCTTTTTCCCTTCCCTGACTAACTTTCTTCGCGAGCATACTGACCTAGATCAAATGCGGGCTTCCAAACGTAAATTTTTCAAATCGCCCACCTGGCGCACTCTCTTTTTCACCCACTCAAGACCACGATTTCAGAAATCGCCTAAAAACTTCACGTGTTTCTCTCATTTACTTTCAGAAGACGATCTAATGAGAGCTCCTTTCCTGTCTTCCATATGTTATTCAGCATATATCTTCATAAGGAGCATAAAAATTCAGTAGAAATGTTATATTAAGCATTTTAGAGCCTTACTCATCAAATTTCATGAGGCAAAATTTTATCGTGCTTAAAATCGGTAATTTTTACGAGGGAAAGACTATTCCCATAAGTAAAATTTTATTACATACAAGGGAAAGAAATAGATAATAATTTTAACATATATTATCAAGTATTTAAACAGCAGCTATTCAATATCGATATTATATATAATAGTTCTGCATGCTACGCTGTAATGAATTTTATTTTCAAAATTAGAACTTTGCAACAATTAAAGCTATAAGACTTCAACAATAGGCTACATTCATGTTATGCCATGCTTCCATAATAAAGACAATCACGTGTTTTTTCCAGCCAATCAGTTCATGAGCTTCGCTGTTGCCAACGTTTGCTTTTTGAAGAAACTTTATTTAATTTTAGTGTATACTTATCGCATTTGTAAGCAATAACAACATACATAGGTAAACAAAATGTACTTGATTTAAGTATATGTATAGTACATATATTTTTTAATTTTGAAAAACTTCTTGAAGAATTTTAACATTTTAACTCATCATTACCTAATTATCAAATTTTAAATAATTATCCAATCAAAATTTTACAAGTGGAACAACAATTTTAAGCCTAATGTCAGTTTGTTTTGAATTCTGACGATAGCACGTGATTGTATTATTGTTATCGATAAGTATACACGTGATTTATTTTTGAAATCTTTCCTTAAGAAATGAAACAATGACCTCATTGTACTTTACGATTCATATGTTATACATTATTATTGTTCTGACTGTACAATATTGCTCAATACTTCGAGCATTTTTATAGAGAGAAATAGGAAATTGTTACTACTACGTAAGGAGAGGGGAAAGTAGAAATATAAATGTGAGAAGTTATGAAAAAGATCCAAAAAAAAGAAAAAGAGCATCTGTGTAGATGTCTCAACTTCAACTTTAAAAAGTGCCATTACTTATTAAAATTAAATAAAAGAGATTAGTGTGAAGTCAAGCTATATTTTGTGTATATATCAGTTGTGTGTAAAACATCGTATATTATTGATAAACTAGTCAATTTTATGTGTTGTGACGTTCTTTTTTTTAAAATGATATGTGTAAGATTTAAGCATTCAGTTTTTCAAGTGAATTCCGTGCCATTATCTCCCATTCACCATTATAATGGTGAGCACTTTGTCACCTATTTTTTTAGTCATTTAATTTAGCAATTAGGAAACTAGTTAATGTTCACAATTCCTATTTAAAAAAAAAACACTCACTGATAAGCATTAGAGTTAATGTGCTTAGAACTGCTGTTGCTTGAAAAACAAATCCTTTACTTATATGGAATGGTGTCAGAAGGCAAATTTGAATAGGGTTGTTTAGCGATTTCGATGGATTTATGAAATTTTTAGTTAGAAAAAACCCCCATTCTTATGAAATTTAATGTTTTGTAGTGTATAAAAATTAGATATAGTAATAATTATAGTATTAAAAATTATCAAAACTAAATATCCTTACAAAAAGCTTAGGGTTAAAGTGTAGTATAGGGGGGGGGCCTTGGCGATGTCAATTTATTTTGGCGATCAAAGGCGATCTCGCTAAGCTTCTTCACTTAGCGATAGGTGTCTAGAAGCCAGAATGAATTCGTTATCTCATCATGATATCTATGTAAAAATTGCCAAATCTGAAGAAAAATAGCCAAATCGAAAGGGCCCCCCCCCTAATACTACACTTGAGCCAAAGCGTAGCAATTATTTCATATTAAAGAGACTTGGCAGTAAATTTAAATTGATTTTTTCTATGCAATAACTTAATAATCAACCACTGAAGCTACCTTATTAAAGGTTTTATATTAATTTTTTTTTTAAAAAAAGGGGGGAAAATCATTTATTTCATTAAAGCTAACTGAACCTGAAAAAAAAATCATCTAACGATAACGTTAGTTAATTATATTGAAGAGCTTATGAAAAATAAAAACGAATCAAACTTGATACAATTTTTGAATTTGTAAAAATTTGTCTCCTGCATAAACCTTTCCTTTAATTAAAGCGTTTTTTCCTAGCACTCTTTTTCTAAGCACATAGTGTGTTTTCAAGCTTAGATTTTCTGTGTATTTATGTATCATGTGATGTGGCATGATATAAACAAATTGTGACCTTAAAATCAGCCTGTGTGCCTTTTTCCTTCTGTGCCTTTTCGAAAGAAGAGGAGAAGCTTTCAAAACGATGTGCCTCTACTATTCTGTCTGTCAGCAAATTTATGTTAACTTGACGTTGCTTGTTGAAAGTTGAAAATATCCTGTGCTTAAAGCCTCAGGTATTATTTTGATAAACATGTTGAATAGTCATTTTTAATGTATATAGATGGATGCCGTTGCACTTGCTCACAGTTTATATGTTTTTATATTGTTCATCAATAAAATATTTTAAATTAAATAAGTTGTGTCTCTTCTTATTTCTTGTAGATATAGTAATTTTAGATATTGCCAAACCATTTCTAAGTACTAATAAAATTATGTATATAATAGTGGTCCCCAACCTCCAGTCTGGTAACGGTCCGTGGATCAAATGGTACCGGACCACCCAAGGAACTTTAAATTATTTTCTTTTTATTTGCTTGGGTGTATTTCTCTCGGGTTTTAGCGACTTTCCATGGAAATCCCTTTATATTTCATGTTAAATCCCTTTATATTCATTTTTTGGTTCTGAAGGCATATTTAAGTGTAATTAAATGAAAATTACGAAATCAAAGCAATTTAACATGTAAACATTCAACGTCCCACCTTCAGCGGGCCGCGGTAAAATTATAAGACGTTGACGGGTGGTCTGCGGCGATAAAAAGGCTGGAAAACACTGATGTATAATATAGTAAATTAAAATTTCTCACATACATTATGCATAACTACAAACGCAAAATAAAAATTACTGTAAAATTTTTAAGAACTAAAAACTTCACAGTTTTTTTTATTCAATAATTTTATTTTCAACATTAAAGGATGCAATGCATTAAAATGACAAATAATTTTGAATTATTCATTATTTGAAGAAAAAAAAACTTTAACAATAGAAGCTTTGGACTAACTGACAACCGAAAAATGAAAAAAATTACTTTTTTCTTCAGAGAAAAATACAATAATCTAATAACCATTCTTTGTTAAATGTCATGAATTGAACACAGAAAAGGAATGATATAAACGAAATTCTATAAAAAGGAAACTTATTTTTAAAATGATGAAATATTTAACAAGATTATTTTCAAACTTTTAAGCACACTTCATTGATATTTAGGACTTATCATAAAAGTATTACTTATTCAGCGAATTTTTGACACACTGTGCCAAAAAAGTATATTTAAAATACCTAAAAGTATGTTTATTTATAACATTGTGTTCTCTAAGCATCAATGATAATTGAAGCGGGAATAGCTCATTTCTCATGAACATGCTCGAAATATTGTAGAAATAAATAAATTAAATTGATTCACACACACTACACACAACGCCCTTCCTGATTCTTTAAACGAATGTATTAATACTTATTTACTTGTGAGGAAATTTAGAGATTTAAAAGAAATGTAATATTCTTCGTAGGAAATTTAAAGGTGTAGAAAAAAGAATAAAGCAAAGAACTCTAAGTTGGAGCAGTGGACCCTAAACTTTTGAACACCACGGCCCCCTTATATGTATTATCCTGACATTGTAGACCCCCCCCCCAGCATTTATAACTCCCAACACATGGTTGAATACTTTAAAACAGTGATTTCCAAAGTGGTCTATATGGACCCCCAGGGGTCTATGACGACCTGGAAGGGGTCCACGTCAGCGAAAAAATAGTTTTGGGGTTCATGAGGAGTAAAAGGGTCTATGATAGCCTAAACCAGATCATGACTTTAATTTTAAAAGAAAATTAAATCAAGTGTCAGATTTACCTATTCAACAGCTTTATTTATTAAATTTACTGGAGTTATATGTATATAATTTGCAATTACAAGGCAACAGCATACATTTTATTAAAAAAGGACCGTCATTTCAGTATTTCTTGCCAGAATCAAGCTAAAGGAATATAAAACTGGACGTCGCGAATTTTAACAGTTTCTCAATTTGTCACAGACTATCTGCCAGAAAAATGACGTTTTAACCTATGTTCAACATTTCAATGCCCTTTATTCAAGTTTTGGAATTAGGTTTGAGAATGCTTTGACTAAGGTAATATCACAGTGGGTAATGAATTCATGTTGTCACACACACACAGAAAAATTGATTACAAAAGGAATTAATTTTAATAGCCCTAACGAAGATCTTAAAATGAAGTTTAGAAACGAATGTCAGCAACTTTGGCTTTAAAAAGACATACCTTTTATTTATCCCAAATTATGGAACACCTTAAGAAAATCTTTTCCCAGAGAGGAGGAGTTTTAGCGTGCTTGGCAATCTCCAAAATAAAAACAGAAAGAAAAAAAAGAAAGATTGGATACACATATCACTAACCAAGGAGATTTAGGGTAAAACGTAAAAAGATTAAAAACAAATGTTGAAATTTTGTTATTGAAGCAGCACATTCATCCCATCCAATAAAAACATCTGTTATTTTATGTAACAATTACTTCATATATATTAATTAAATTTTAATTTAATTAATTTACACGTGTTTCTAAAGTTTTAAGCACTCAACTACAGTTAGAAACAAAAAAAAATCTTTTAACGTAAGTAGTTCTATACCAGCTGTCAAAAAACATTTAAGTTGATAAATTTGCAAAAATTAAGTATTACGTAAGTAGGGGTCTACCCAAAACTGAATAACAGGGCAAGAGGTCTGAGACAAAGTTTGGGAACCTCTGGTTTATAGGTTCGTCAATTAATACTATAAGTCTGACTCTGCTACTTATACAGTTCTTTTTTTCCTTTAACTGAATTAATATTCTTAAATAATAAAAAATTGAATTAATATTCTTGATCGTAATATATGTTTTAGTAAATTTTTTTTAATTGGGAGCAATTTTGTGATCTACTCCAGGGTGACACATCCTTCAACTTTTCCTCAAGGCCTTTTTCAGTTTTCAAAAGGAGGGAAATCTTTAACATTTAAAGAGAGAGGCATTCGAGGAACCCCTAGAAAATCGCCGGGGACACCCAGGGGTCCACGGACCACACTTTGAGAACAGCTGAGTTGGAGACTTTCAAGAAGCTCAAATGTATGTTTCAACCATAGGGAGTGTATTCAACATCATTTGAATAAAGAGTAAATTATGCTTTTGTGAGGCAAGTCTCGCGTAATGTCAAAGAACATGGGCCAAATTTTCATACAGAGAAAAGTTTAATTTTTTAAAAAAATTCGAGATTTAACACAGAATAGTGACGTAAACAGAAATTTTTCACGGGGGGGGGGGGGAGGTCGATTGTTGAAAGTCCATCGTTCTCGTATCATACCCCAATACGCCGCGTGAGTGAGTGAGTGAATACTAACGTCGCACTGTCTTAGTAACACGAGGGCTTTTGGCGACGGTCCGCGTCATTTTGAACCATGGTCAAGTGACGCGGACGACACCTGAGCTGGCACCCCCTCTCCTAACTACCACACCACAACAACGGGAGGACGTTTGAGCTCTCGACAGATTTCACGTGCATCGCGCCCCTACACGGCGGGTTTTTAGTGGACTGGGATCGAACTCGCTAGCCATGATCCGATGCCTAGACCACTTGGCTACCACGGCCCCCCAATACGCCACCAAACATATTCTTTTGATTTTATTGGCAAAATAAAAACAGTAAAAATAACAATAATAATAATAAAATATTGAATAAATAATTAGCATTCATTTATAAAATAAAAAAATAATAACAAGTACTTAATTAACTGACCAGAAAACACAAGAATTTATGTAAAAAAAATCGAAAAAGAAATCAAGGGCTATGAGGGAGGGGCCAGATCCCCTGGGCACCCCCTTGTGTGCTGTACAAACACAGTCGTATATTTATAAAACTTTATCTTTAAAATCTTGAAAAATTCCACAAATATGCAATTTTTTTTTAAACATTAGCACGGAAATTTTACTCCCATTTAGCATTGTAGTATAGGAGATGAAATTTGGAATTCTTTTTATGTGAGAAAAAAATGGATTAATTCGGTTAGAAATGAGAATTGTAACAAAATATGCTGCTTCTCTACGGGATAGTGAATTTCGAATATAATATCAATATTGGGGCAATTTACAATCATTAAAATGGTTCTAAATTTATGTCCCACTGTTTATAACATTACTCAAAAACAGCCTTAAAATATATATATACACTCATTCAGACCACTATTTGACGAAGTCGTTAACTCCCGAAAAAAAGGGTTCGCTAAATGTTAAATTCACTAAATAGCGATTCATCTTTCAATATACTTTAGAAACCACATAAAACAAGTTTTAGATTCATAAACGTTATATATTATTTTAAAAAAGTAATTATTCAGTTTTTTTTGTAAATTTATACTTATTTATTTTATATATCTTAGCCATCAAAAAGAAATCTGCAAGGAAAACAAGAGGGCAAAAAACATAATTCGAACCTTTAACCGTCAAAGGGACTCAATGAGACTGGTCATTCAACCATTCAATCAATACTTCCGTGCCATTGGAAAAATTAGTAAATTTAATCTCAGGGTCCTTCATGTTAATAAGAAACAACTAATTATTACTGTATTTACAGTCGTACTTCTAGTAAGGATCTCAATCCCGAAAAAAGCTCGTTGTATGAAAAATTCGTACAATAGAGATTCATCTTTTAATATACCTTAGAAACTACATAAAACAAATTTTAAATTCACAAACACTATACATTATTTAAAAAAGTAATTATTCACACTTTTTTTGAAAATTATTTATTCATTTCAGATATCTTACTCATCAAAAAGAAGTCTGCAACGGGAAAAAACATTGCAATGTGAATACACTCTATTTTTAACTTTAAAAAAATCATCTTATTTTAGAATTAATACATTTTTTAGCCACATTTTTCAATTTCAAGCTTACACATAATTTTAAACGTACATTATTTTACAACAGGTTATTTTAAGCATACACTACCATATGCGTCCATAAAAATTTAATTGCTGATGAAACCTGTTAGTTTTAATTAAGTTTTTTAGTTTGAAAAAATTATGGCAATTTCATTGTTTTAGGTGAGTTAGGCACCTGGTAAAACCAGTTCAAGGTCATTGATCACTATAAAATATACTAAGGGAGAATAATTTGAAAAATGTACTGAAATAGAAAAAATCGAATCACAAGAGAAAAAGTTCGATACACTTCACTATTTGGAGGTTATTTTACGGAAAAAATAGTAAAATGTTCTTGGTTCTAGGAGGAAGTTCACAATATAGAGAAATTCGTAATATAGAGGTTTATTACATGGAGGTTAGACTGTACATATATAGTTTATTGTATGTAGGAATTTAAAATTTAAATATGAAGAATATTTTAGTGTGACAGATAGGCAAGCTTTTCTACAGATGGTAATGACGAAAGATAGGAAAATTTTAAATGCTGAGCTAACTTTATGTTATAGGATTAAAAAGAACAACAAAAATCAATTTTTCTTTAATGCCACGTTTTTATCGTTTAATTATCATCTTTAGAAATCACTGTTATTTAGTGTAATAATAATTATTACGTCGAGAGGAAAGAAGGTCTTAAAAATATTTGATAGGGTTGTAAATAAAAAATAAAATGGTTGAATAATTTCGATAATAAATAATAACTGTTTGCCTGCTTATATATACTATAGGATTTACAATACTCCACGAATGGGAAACCTACAAAAAAGAAAACGTTTGCAATGATTTCGAAGCGGATTACAAATGAATGCGAAAGGTAAAGGTTAAAAAATAGAAGTTTTGAATTTTTTCCCCTCCAGAGGTCGATTAATCTTGCTCGGTGAAAAGAAGTTACTTTCTTGCCATTCCTTTCCTAGTTATTGAGTATCAGTTATCAAAAAGCAGAATGAATAATTCATATCTTGAAATGCAGATTGTTTTGTATAATTAGTCTCAAGGTTTAAAGGAGCAATTGCCTTTTTTCAAATGGTCGAAAACCTCAGATCTGACCTCTGAAATTAAGAATGGAACGTGTAAACAGGCTGCGCGACTCGGTAGCTGATGTGTCTTTGGGGCCAGATGTTCCGTGCATTTGAGCTTTAGGCGAATAATTTTTTAGCAACATTTTTTATGTGTATATTTCGCCATTTAACTGAATTCTAGAATCTGAGATGTATTGAAATATCTAGTAAGGGGTTCTCTTAAACTTAAATCCGTGAGCTCCCAAGGGGTCCGCGAAGGTCTCTTATCTAATGTTAAGATTTCCCTTTTTTTACAGACTCTAAATGGCCTCGTAGAAAAAGTGAAAGATGTGTCCTCCTTGACCAGGGGTCGGCAACCTATGGCACGCATGCCGCATGTGATACTTGGTACAATTCTCGGTGACACTCTGCCCACTATTCTACAAATCCGACAATATTTGAGTTGCTGGATTGGTGTGGTGTGTTAGTTCGGCGAGGGGGGTGCCAGCTCAGGTATTGTCCTCGTCACTTGACCATGGTTCAAAATGACGCGGTTCGTCGCCAAAAGCCCTCATGTAGCTGAACAGTGCGACGATAATATTCACTCATTCACTCACTTGAGTTGATGGAAATTGATAAATTTGTAATGGACTTATCTCACAAATATCTTCAGAATTACTGACATTTACGGAGTTACGAAAAAATCTGAAGGATAACTCCAAAGAAAAATTTACAGTTTTTTTTCTTCTAAATTATTGTGTTTCCTTGCCGGAGAGATTTAATCGTTTGAAGAGAGAAAATTACATGTACTCTCTCCGCTTTCTGCTTTGGTTTTACATATCCGAGTAAAAAATCTTTCTTTAAATGAAAAATTTTTTGAGTCCGCAAAGAAATTGTTAAACAAGCTCAGTTGTTAATGCTCAGAATCGTGTCAAATTGAAAGTCACAAATTATACCCCTGATTTTGTGATATTAAAACAGAGCGGTGGAAGCATTAGGCTCGCAATAAAATTTTTATTTATCTTTTTATTTAACTTGTAATGAAGGAAAATACTTATATTTTACGTTTATTTTTTATTCTATAATAAATATGTTTATATATATAGATATATAAAAGTACTTAATATATATGAATAATTTTAATTATTTTTATTTTATTTGTTTTAAGCTGTTTATTTTTATGTTAAGAAATGTCTTTAAATGATGCAAAATTAATATATTACGAAACTAAATCTATATTTCTGATCTCTATTCTCCAACTCTGCATGCATTATCTCTGGGGGGAATAGAAATCTTTCAAACATGTTCTACTGTGTGGGATGCTGAATCCTATTGGTAGGTTGGTTTGGCACGCCAGAGTTATAAGGTTGCCGACCCCTGTTCTACACTGAATCACTAAATAATTCCCAATAAAAATATTTTTAAGAACATGTATTTCAATCAAAAATATTAATTCAGTTTTTTTTTTGTAATTTTTCAATTACAAGCCATTACTAAAACGCAATATTTTCAAAAAAATATGTAGTAGAAATACGTATGCAAGATTAAGAACTGAATTCCCATAACGCGCCAATACGATAACGATTACATTCACCTCGATTTCCTCATCGAATTGCATCTGTATTTATTTATTTATTTGCGATTACATTATTTATATATTTGAAACTGGTCTTTTGTAATATTTTTATATGTATATATAATTAGATGTAAAGAAATGTTAAAAAAGTCTATAAATAGCAAAAGCAGTCTTAGGACTATTGAGAAACCACTAAACCACTCAGCCTTGTATTGGAAGTCAAAGAAGGGAGTTCAGAATTTTGGGGGTTCGCTATATCAGGCTGATACATAAAGGGGGGGGGCAGCGATCGAAAGTTTAAGAACTGTTGATCTAGTAGATTAAGGTTATCGTGACAAAGTTTAATATCACTCAGTAAAAAAATTTATTCTAAAAGATTCCGATATGATAGAAATTCTTATATTTAATTTACATTACAATATATATATAATCAAAATTGTGCTCTACAAGAGAGAGATGAAATAACATAATTAAAACTGAAAAAAGTTTGTAATTGCAAGATAACCAGACAACAGAATTTAAAAAGAGATATGAAAAATTGAAATAACAGAGATAAATATAAAAATCTAAAAGAATGGATGCTACGGTATTATCAACCTTGCTGACTTAGGACAGCTTATATACAAAAATTTTTCTCTATATAAAAGTGGGGTTGAGCATGTTTTTTGGCCAGCCAACCTTCCCCCTTTTCTGTTAATAATACCGAGCAAAAACCTATTGGAAATAATGGATAGGAAATCTAAATCCATTATGAGAAAAAAGTAACTTACCTAAAAATTGCATACAGAAATGCAGAGCCCGTGCTAAATCTGAGTACAATAAATAAGTTATAGCCAGATTCTGGACCCAAATACAAATTCAAAACAAAGCAATGGCTGAAAAGTAGCACTCAGCAAAAGTATGAAAAGAATAGAAAACTACACTCAGTGGCGCAACAGCCCATGAGGGCCAATGCCTACTGCACCCATCTCAGTATACTAACCATTGGGCGCTGAGGTGCATGAGCAGATGTCCCAATCAGATGGTCAGTCTGAAGCGAAACACGCAGTGTTTAGTCCCTAAGCAAGCTTGGTACACATTTGTCGACCCGCTGAAGGGATGAAAGGCTGAGTCAACCTTTCTATATATATATTACCACCTGATCTTATATAATTGTAGACAAAACTTAGCTTTAGAGCAGTGGTCGCCAGATTTATGAAGCTTCTGAACTACAGTATCGCTTTTAAATCCCAATGCGAGCGCTACCATCCCAAAGATCTACCAACTTTTAAAAAGATCATGAACTTACTGTTCTCATAAATAGGAAATCAATTTAAATAAACGATATATATTACAAATAGAAACTGAGTTGTACATAAGAAAAAAATTCAAGTTTCGTCAGTAATAAATAACAAATATAACTATTGACTTTTTTTATAAGGCGAGAAGTAATCAAGGTTACCTGCCGGAGCGCTAACGCCGAAATATCAATCGAAAAAGTGACTTCACGAGCTACAAGTAGCTCGCAATCGACGAATTGGTTATCTCTGGTTTAGAACAAATTCGAATCGGAAAACATCCAATTTCTTTACACATACTACATGAGAAATAATTTCTAAAAAGAGGAAATTGGAATTTCAGGTTCAAATATTTATCAATTGTTTTCTCTTTTTGATTCATTATTAGGATCTATTACGATTCTCGGATTTGAAAATTTCGAAAAACAAAATAATAATTATCGTAAGGATGGTTTTCTATCAGTGCGCACACAAGGGGGGTGTCCTAGGGGTTCGGAAACCCCACCAAAGCCCTTGAGTTTTTTTCGATTGATGATAGATTTATAACGTAATTTTTAATTAAGTACTTGCAATTAACAATTTATTTTAATAATGAATGCTAGTTATTAATTCAATAATTAATTTTTCACTGTTTTTTGTCAACAAAATCAGAATTACTTGGTGTTGTCTTCAGGTATGATACAAAAGTTGGGGGACTTTTGAACATGGACTCCACCCTGGAAAACTTTATGTGCGCTATTGTTTTCTATGATAATTTTCCGAAGGATTTAAATTTATCAGACACAAGCAAGCAAAAGGCCACACTGATCCCCTCCCTCTGGTATAACTTTCAACCAGTTTAACTAAAATTAAAATCTACTATTTCATTGTAGTCCATTAAATCGTATTTTCTATACAAACTTCTATTCGAGCTCAATCAATAAACGCAAGGAATATTTTACAAATCGTTTTAGAACTCAATATTTGTGTGAATTAGATTTGGGACGGAACATAGTACTATACCCGTTACTAACTGTTCTGTGTTTTGTTATATTTTTTTCTCTCTCTCTTTCAATACTTTAATAGATTTCGCATTTTCACACCCCCAATACGTTCGCTTTTCCCACCAATCGTGGGAACTTGACAAACGGTTTTTTCTCCCCTTGGCACCGCGCGTATCATTTACAATCGTTCTTTGTTTACCAAAACCAGCCAGCGAGGAGGTAGGACAAAAGGTATTTTCGAAAGCGTGCCAACGTAACCGATTAATATATGTCCTGTCGGGGGATCCTAATGGAGCGGGGGGGGGGGAGGTCCAAACTGTGGGATGGATACGAATTGCACGAGCCAGTAGAACACGAGCTCAATCAGCAGGTAATCGAGAACGGTATATATATTTTTTGATTCGTTTTATTTTCCGGTGCAATTACGGGTGCATCCGATTGTTTCCTGCCTCCTCTCACATCTGCTCCGAGTGGCCCGTTACTTATGGCAGGACGCCCTAGGAAAGCCTCCCAACGAAGAATGGAACTAGAAATAGATTTCTCTCTCCTATTTGTAAGGGATATGTTGTTAAATTGTGACGAAAAAATTTTTTTACTCACATTTTTAATTTGAGGCCGTTATTTTTAAGGGGACATGGTACGATCTGCAAAATATTTTTTAATTTAATGATTTTCATAATTTTTTGGTTGTCTCCTATGTGTGTATGTATTATGTAAAACAGATTTTGGTGCTCAAAATTTCCTAAAAAGGTAACCATTTTTAATTTTTTAAGATAAGAACTTGAAATTATGAAGGGGTCTTAGGGGTGTTAACTTTTTCTGGAGGGCTGAAAATATAAACAATATTCACAAATACGTATAACTCTTTTAAATTAAAATTAAATAATTCGAATCTTTTACACATTATTTATAAAGGAATGAGGCTTCAGAAAAGTATAAAATGTTTAAAATATAATCATAATTTTAAAAATTATAAGCATATGAAAATAAGAAATTTTAACACCCCTGAGACTGTGGTTTTAAAATGATACTCCTCCTACAAAAATTGACGTACATATATGAAATTTGATTTACAAGTGCTTCAAAGTATGTATAAAAAAGTTGGTTTGGGTTTTGTGAAAACATGATTGGTATTGTGTACAATACTTCTTTCTATAAATGCTTATTGAAAATTCCTTAAAAAAATATGTAAATTCTAAATTCAATTATTTTTTTAAAAAATAAGTATTGCATTGTGGATTGAAAAATGCATACCAACTTTTGTGTTCCATGCACTATTTTAGCAACAAGTGAAAAAAATTTCCAAGTATTAGGCACAGTAGAAAAAACCTTAGCATTTAAAATGAAGACAAACTAGTTATTTTATCTTTTGAGATTAGCCAATTTAAAATTTGATTTGCCATTGGGATGTGAATAAAAAACGAACGTGAAAAATATAACTCTGCGTTTTTTAAACTTAGAATTTTCTAATTTTGTGAGTTTGTAGAAAACAATATAAAAAACAGTTAAGGCTAAAAAAATCAGATTTGATTTTTGACTGATTTTTGTCAATTGAATCGTACTGTGTCCCATGAAACATGTAACAGTTTTCCTTAATGCCCTATTTTTCAATTTACTGTGTGAGGCTATTGTATAAAATTTCTAAAAAAATAAAATAAAAATTATGATCTCTTTATTTTTTCTCACTCTAATTTTGAACCAATAATAAATGGGCTAAATTCATGTGACGTCATAATCACGTGATAACTACAATTTCATGTTTTTCCAGCCAATCAGTTCATGCGCTTCACTGTTGCCAACTTTTGCTTTTTGCAGAAGCTTTAATTTAAAAAAAGTACATATTTTTCGACAATAATACCGCACATAAGTGAACAAAATACGCTTGATTTAGAAATGCATGTATAAAATAAGATTTTTAATTTTTTAAATCTTGGTGATGAAATCCCTTTGAACATTTTTAACCAATCATAAAATTTTGTCTAAGTTTTCCAAGTAGAATAGCACATACAATTCTAATGTCGGTTTTAAATTCAATGGAGAACACGTGATAGCCTTTATCACGTGATAGCCTTATATCACGTGACCAGCATGAATTTAGACCAATTATGCTTCCATTTTATACAGATTTGCTATTCAAAAATTATTCTTGATTTGATGAATTAATATACCAGATGGTCGATGCCATTTTAATCGTCATCGAGTATAAGCAAACGCTCTTATTTTTTTATGTGTAAATATTTAAATCATTTAAACACATTTCACAATCCATACGTATTAAAATGAAAAGGACGTCTGAGCTCTTTCGACAGATTTAACTTGCATCGCTCCGCTATACGGTGGGTCTTTGGTGGTACTGGACTCGAACTCATGACATATTAGCCACGATTCGATACTTTGACCACTAGGCTACCACGGCCACGTCTTTTTTGTGTTTATAATTGATAAAGAACCAAAATTCTCTTTTCTCTTGATATGTTGGGATCCAATACAAGAGTTATTGTGAAGAAAAAAGTCTAGTGAAAAAAAAGAAATGAATCTAAAGAAATTTTTTTGCCCTCGCGTTATAAATATGGTTTCCATGTGTAATAAATTTAAAGATATATATTTTTGAAGATTAATTAATTAATTTTTAACGATATTACACTATGGTCAGTGCAAATATATAAATATTCTTATTGTTAATTTGAAAATATTTTCTAAAATGATAAAAAACTATATGAAAGTATTTTCGGGGTAATAACCTAAGTTGCCATCCTAAATAGATGCTTTTATGTTTTTTTTTCTATAATTGTCGAGGATCAACTGAATGTCATTTCTTTATTTCTCATTAAATTTTCCAATACTTAAATTCTAATGGGAAGTAAAAATGAATAAAAGTTTACCGCGGCCGTTTTTTATTCCGAAAAAAATAATATTTTAAATATTTTCTTTGGAAAAAAACTATTATTCTGCGTTGAATTTAGCGAACTGAAACACAAAGTGAATACGCGAAAATGATTGTATCAAATTAGTATTGTATACATTACATAACAGTTCACAAAAGTTTCAGTGCTGCTAATTCGCTTATAAAACAGAACCGTTAGGGTGACAAAGAGAGCAGATTTTCGTTTGCGTGCTAGGGTCGGAAGAGGGATGATTTAGAAATGGAAGGTGATGCTTCAGCGGTTCTCGCATTGGGAAGATCGCCGGGAGAAACATGTGTTCCCATCTGGTGCGGCAAACAGGCGAATTAACGCAGTGAAGCGTGTTCCGGATGACCACAACCACCACCTTCCCTAAGAGAGGAAATTCGTCAAGTGAATGATTGGCCAGACTCGGAAATGGCTCTCACCTGGGAACTGAATCATATTCGGAAATTTAGGTTCATACTTTCTGATCAGCAACGCCTAAATGATGTTTTTTTAATTTTTGTCAAATAAACGCATCTTGATGTTTCGGATCATTTTAAAAGGGTTGCAGAATGTATTTAGACAATACAATTTTTGTTTGAAATATTTTTATGGGAGAAATATATGAAATGATAAAATAGTAATCAAAATTTAAAAATTTCAAAGGCTGAAATGGGTCACTGAGGTTTATTTTTTTATTAATATTTATGACTTACATATATATAGAATTCTTAATAAAAATACAACGATACAATAATTATTGATATATAGTTATGTGTCTGACAGTTTTTAAAAAGAGAGATGAATTATTTAAAAATTATCACACAAATTCATTAAGGCAAATGGTTGTTTCGTAAATTGGGTCCCCTAATTTTGTTTACATAAGAAAAGGCATGTTCAATAAATATACGTTTATAAATTAATATTAAAACCAACAAAAAAAGTAATAATATGAAAGTAAAATATTTTTGGAATCACGCATCTAGATAAATATTGTATCGTAGCTCTCTGTTAAAAATAATGGAATACGTTAAATGGAAATAAAAAAAAGTTAGAGTAAAAGACGAATTGCAAGATGAAATTGATTTATCAATACTCACTTCTTCACGACGGTAGCCGTCAAGGTAACGGACTCGTGGCAGGCTTGTTATGAGTTCGAGCCCAGCACCACTGAAGACCCAAGGTGTAGGGGAGCGATGCACGTCAAATCTGTCGAGAGCTCAATCGTCCTCCCGTTGGTGTGGTAGTTAAAAGGAGGGCTCAGATGTCGTCTTCGTCACTTGACCAAGGCTCAAAATGACAAGGTCCGCGCCAAAAACCCTCGTGTAGCTGAACAGTGCAACGTTAATATTCACTCACTCACCCTTCTTCACGAAATTATTATTAATGAACGCTAAACAAAAAAAAATTATCAATTGTAATAATTCTGTTCTTTTCCAGTGAGTGAGTGAGTGAATATTAACGTTGTACTGTTCAGCTACACGAGGGCGTTTGGCGACGGACCTTGTCATTTTGAACCATGGTCAAGTGACGAGGACGACACCTGACTGGCTCCACACCACTCTCCTAGCTACCACACCACACCAACGGGAGGACGTTTGAGATCTCGATAGATTTAACGTGCATCGCTCCCCTACACAGCGGATCTTCAGTGGTGCTGGGCTCGAACTCATGACATGCCTGCCACGATCCGATACCTTGACCACTAAGCTACCGCGACCAACATTTTCACTAAAATGATTAAATGAAAAAAAATTTATTTATTGAAAATGAGTAAAACTTAATGTGACAAACGAATATATAATTTATATTTTTCTACATACTCAAAGCATAAAAATATAAAATGTATTTTATAGAGTATTTGAATATGTTTTTTTAAAAAAAAACCATCTAGATAAAAATTTTATTGTTAATCGAGAAATATTTTTCTGTAAAGTTAAGCCTCCACACTTAACTCGAAATTTTGTGTGTGTGTGTTTGTATATATTCTCTCTCCATATATATATTTATATATAAATCAGAGATCTTTATATATGAAAGAAAGCATTTAGGGAAAACAATAGCTATGCAGAAATTTGTTAATAGACAGCAGTTTTAAGGCATTGTCTCCTAAAAAAAGGATTCTGACGGGGTTTCCTCCCCTTCAGCATATTCCCCCCCCCCTGGATATTCCAGAGAGAAATCCCGAAATTACACTTTCACGGAGGCTCGACTTTTTTCAACATTTTAACCTTTTTGGAAAAATGTCAAAAGGACACGCATTCCCGACTTCCGCCGAACACCTCAAAATCGGATATCCCTTTGGTGGAACGATTCCGGTCTTTTATGGGGTGTGAGGAAGTCCCCGATCCCGGTCGGCCCCTCTTCCTCCCTGGGTCGTCGCCTGCATTTTCTCCCCTTTCAAGCCTTTCGGGAAAAAATCCTGTTGGGAGAGATCGAAAGTGAGATACGTGGAGCATCTTCATTGGTTAATCAATCCGTTAACGTTATGGAACAAGTCATGCAGGAAAGGTCGTGCCATGTCACACGAGATATTCATTAGGTGATATGTGCAGTTAGAAATTATCTATGGTGAATAGGAGGAGACTGGATAATGGACAAGCAGCGTTAAAAAAAATAATTCAAGAACATGACAAAAATAATTTTTGGTTGATTAATTAAGTTAATTAACATTGCATTAGAACTATAGAAAGGACTTTTGAGATAAAAAAAAAGTAATTTTTATTCATGATCAATTTGAAAAAGTGTACAGGTTAAGTCAAAATGAATATAGTGAATACAAACGGATATAACCGTTTAATGGAAAAGAATTTATCGATAAGATTTACACAGAATGTAGACGGAGCTTCAGTTTTGTATACATACGTCATAGATATTCTATGTGACTTCCCTTGGTCACGCGGACAACATCTAGGTGGTACTACCTTTCATGGCATATATTCTGAAGCATTTGTGCAATCACCGACGCAAGTGCAAAACAAATGCGTACTGTCAGTTTTTCAATTGTTTTGGGCACGGAACGCACATACCCCATAAAAAAATAACATAAACCCACTAAAAAAAGTAAAAAAAAAAAAAAAAAACGCACGATCTGTGGCAGCTTTGGCGACCAAGAGCAGGAAACATCATCAGCATCCACTCCGACCAATCCAACGCCTTGGAAGATGTTTGTTAAAAAATGAACGAACCTCCATACCCCAGAGCAGGGGTGCTCCATCTTGCTGAAAGATGCATTCCATGGAATCAGAGTCTGTCTGTGGCATTAACCATAGCTGATGTATGTCAAGGTAAACATTTGATCTAACACTTCATTTGCAGAAGAAAAATGTACCGTACAATTTACGTTTCCCTTGTTCGTGTGACCAAGGGAAGTCACTTAGAACATTTATGACGTATGTATACAAAATTTTGAAGTTCCTTCCACATTCTGTGTAAATCTTATCGATAAATTCTTTTCCATTAAATAGTTATAGCCGTTTTTAATTGCAATATTCATTTTGACTTACCCTGCTTTTAAAATACTTATTTATTTATTTATCCAACGCGTGCTTGGCTTCTTGACCATTTGACGCCGGCCAAAACCAACCGACGACGTCGTCAGTTGGGTATTCATCACAAGTCCAGTGTATTGGAGCAAGTAGTCGCCATCCATTCAGGCATGGCCGCAGAGTGGGCAGGCCTCATTATCAGCCAGGTCAAGCCGGTGGAGGTACACTCCCAAAAAGTCATGTACGGTGGTTAGGCGAAAGGGGGCAACAGCCTCGGCTTTCTCCTGGTGCCTCAGGATAGGACTCACAGTGACCAGGGCCTTCCAAGGCTCTTGGTTTTTTGGATCACGGCAGTATATTTGTCAATGCATGTGGAAATAAGGCTCTTTTTTTCTGAGGGTCAAAAGGACTTCCGGATGAGACGACTCGGTTCCCTGCTTGGCTTTTTGGTCAGCTCTCTCATTTCCGCGGATCCCAACATGACTTGGACCCACTGTAAGGCCAAAATCCAGCCATATGAGATTAGCTCCACAATTTTAGTTTGGCAAAGAATTCTGTTAAGGCAGTCAATTGGTGTATTACTGCTTAAAGTTGAAATTACAACTTGGGAGATGTTGAAGGAGAAGACAACCTTTGCAGGAGCCAGGGCAACATAATAAACGCAACTAAACTAAACTAAACTCAGAAGGCAAAGCCTACTGTGCCCTACTAAGTTTTCTTAACCTTAGATACTGAGGTAGATGAGCAGATGTCCCGGTCAGGGGGTCAGTCTGGCGTTGATGTGGTATGGTTATGCGGCATATAAAAGGTCCTTGAGTGTCTGTTTGGCTTGGGTGCTCTCGGCAACATTAAGGTGCTTCCCTTTGGGGAGGGAACTTGGTGTCTCAAAATTACTTGCGGCAATTGGTATTGCCTATATGGTGCCTCACTAAAAAAAGATACCAGCTCCAGGGGAATGTATAAAAAATAAATAAAAATATCAGTTATGATGGAAAAAGAATTAAGTTATCATAAATAACCTATTAATTAAACGTCGAACTATATGCACAGCATTTTTACATCTTACTTCTTCTGCCGCCCCATCTAGTATGGTGGTTATGACACTCGGTTCGTAATCGAGTGTGCTCGGGTTCGAATCCCGAATAAGGTATGGATGTATCTCCGGGAAGAGAAGTCGAACTTTTGCCTGAAATGGATTCCTGTCTCGAATGGAAAGCAGCGCACACCTTTCTGTTCTATGCTGGGATCATCGTTTGTAATAAAATCTGTACTCTTCTGTTCGTCTATTTTTCGTATGTATCCCAGTATGAAACAAACAATAACAGCAAACTGTCGTTCTTTTCTCAGTGACAGCAATAAATTCAGCTTTTAGCTCAAATGATTGGAAAATTCCAATTATAATTTTTAGAAAATTGCGTATCATTTTTATTTTCTCCTAAAAAAAAAGACATAAAACTATTCGTAGACATAATTTAAATCTTTTCAATATTAAAAGACTGAAAACCACCACCCAGTTTTGACTTATTTAAAGAAAGGGGGGGGGGATAAAAATACCTTATAATAATTAATAAGTATTTTATTAAAATTCAATTATCTTTAAAAATTTTCCTTACGTTGGAGACAACTAATTATTAATCCTAATGTAAATGATATTATTAATTCTTATTTTAATCTTAATATAAATAATATTATTAATTCTTATATTTTAATCCTAATGTAAATAGTATTACTAATTCTTATATTAATCCTAATATTAATAATATTATTAATTCTTATATTAATCCTATGCTAATAATATTATTAATTCTTATATTAATCCTACTGTAAATATAAGGGGGGGGGGAATAAAAATTCTGCATTAGGTGAGATAGACACAGAGATTAATTTAATACGGAAGCGGTAAAGATGTTGTATATCCCCATAATTTACTTATTGCAAACATATCCATCATCTTACTGTAAATTCAATAACAAACGGTACCGTAAAATCTAATTACAATATCAGCTGTGCATTTGTAAGTAAATTACTAATAATGTATTACGTCTATTTTACTTTATGCAAAGCAGAATTTCAGCATGTCATATAAACTATAAAAATTTATTGTTATTTCGAACAAAGCCTCAAAATCAGGGCATGGCCTTGGTAACAGAATGGCTATGGTTAAGACATTACAGCAAGCATTATCGAGTCCTGGGGCCATTGAAGACCCGACATGTGGAGGGGCTAATGCTCATTGTATACTTTGTGAAGCTAAACATTCTTGTGTTGCTGTAGTGTGGAAATTTGGAAAGTTGCTCAAGTGATGTCCTCTTTACTAGATCGCGGTACAGAATAATGAAGTTCGACGCCAATAAGCTTCATATATTACAGTTTTAATAAAAATCAATCAAATTGAATCAAAAGAAAAACAGAGGTTCTATTTATAAAAGTATTTTAAGATCAGTATTAACTTATGCATGTGGAGCATGGTCCACATGTCTCGAACAGATGAGTGAGTGAGTGAATATTAACGTTGCACTGTTCAGCTACACGACGGCGTTTGATCTCGTAATTTTGAACCATGGTCAAGTGACGCGGACGACACCTGAGCTGGCACCCCCTCTCCTAACTACCACACCACACCAACGGGAGGACGTTTGAGCTCTCGACAGATTAAACGTGCATCGCTCCCCTACACGGAAGGTCTTTGGTGGTATTGAGATCGAACTCATGACACGCTAGCCATGATCCGATGCCTAGACCACTTGGCTACCGCGGTCACTCGAACAGATGGGAACATGATAATTATCTACGAAAGGAAGTTTTTAAGATTTATTTTTGGAGGAATTCAGGAAAACGGAACGGGATGAAGATCAAATTTTTAGAACTCTATCACTCGCGTAAAGAATCTGACATCGTTAACTTCATCAAAGTACAACGAATTAAATGGGCAGGCCACGTTGTCAGAATGGACGAAGATCACATCACTAAAAAAGTCTTCGATGCTCAACCAAATGGCACATGAAGAAAGGGCAGATCAAATCTAAGATGGATTGATGGCCTAGAAAAAGATCTCTTAGTTTTGAGAACTAAAAATTGGACAACACTAGTGGAAGGCTAGTATGGAAAAGGCTTCTTGAGAAGGCCAAGGTCCACCTTGGGCTGTCGAGTCACCCAGGAAGAGGAAGGAATAAAAATCAAATCAGAATAAGGACTCAGAGATACAGCGATAATTTAAGCAAAATTTTAACTTATTTATGCATTCCACATAAATATTGTCTTAGACATAAATGCATTTCTATCTGGCTGTAGGCAACAAAAAATGGAAAGATTCAAAAATTACCGTTTAGAGCAGGGATGGCCAACCCGTGGCCTTCCTTGAGTAATTTTGCGACCCGCTAGATTCATTACAACATTACAAAATACAACTATTTTGTGCAATATTTTTGTTTTTAGTGTTTTTTCAACAAATAAATACCATTACTGTTTCTATTTTATCACGTTGCTTCCATTACTGCGAATCTTTTTTTTTTTTCGAAAATAAAATTTATCAAACATAAATTGCACTCAAACTTAACGGACTAAAACATGCAGTATTCAGTTACGATGCGTAAATACACGCATTGAGATCGACTTGCAAAAATTAAGTGAAAAAAAAAAGAGTTTAGAAACAAATATCTCAATAACTAAATAAATCAAACATTTTTTGATTATTTCATTATTATTATTTTCTGATCTATGTTTGTATATACATGAAAAACAATGAAAACAATATTAATAACCAACCCGGCATTCCTTGCGCGAAAAAAATGAACTTCATCTCACGCGCAGGGTATCTCATACACACGGGTGTTTATATTCTGCTTTTACCGTAAAATCTGCATACAAAGGTGAAAAAGGAAGAAAAAAAGAAAATACAATATGTTTATAACATTTTTCAGTCGTAAATTTTGTTTTCTGTTTTTTTTTTTTATTTGGGTATTCACTACATTATTTATACACTCCTTTAGTCTTCGTTGCGAGTGTGATGTTTTCACTGGATCTTAATTTTTTTCTTAATTTCGTAGAAGCATTGCTTGCTGGATTCTATATTCTTTACATTCTTCTGTAAATCGAAATCCAAAACACTTCAGAAATCAGCGTCTAGTTTGATGTTTAGTTGGTGTATCTGAGTACTTAACAAAATAATTTCTGCATTTATTGTTGCAACGTCCAACAACACAAAAAATATAGTCATAGGCTAACGATTACATTTTCTAGCCATTGAATAGGATGTGGTCATTTTAAAAAGGACGATAATTGCTCCCTCAGTTAAATAATCTGAATAGATTTCAGTAGAGGAATCCTACTTGCTATTATACTCTTCATCATTCAATTCCTCCTCATTATCCCCGCAAAGAGACTTTCTTCATCCGAAAATACTGTTGTACTATATCTATTAAATACTGTATCTATTTATTAAATTACTTAAATATCACATTTCTTCATCATTACAGTGATATGCCATTGCATAAGAAAAATTTTAAAGCGTGCTCATGCATTTAGAACTGTAACGACGATTCACAAGCAGGGTATGACATACCCGAAGAGGCGGTATACAAAAATATATATTTAAAATTCACCTATAAGTTAACGCCCCGCAAAGGATATGACTTTAAAGTCAGCTACACGAGAAACTTTTCTTTTTCCAAAAAAGTTTTAGATGGAGTCTTGAAAAAAGTTAGGCGGTGGATATGACATACCCTGCGCGTGAAGTGCCGGGTTAAATTTTTACCACAATAAATGTTTGTAATGTGTCCAAATATAATATAAAGATATAAATGTTTATATATGGATCCCGCGGGATTATAATGTTTTTTCCGAAGTGGCCCGTGAGAGCTCATTTTTGTTGGACATTCCTGGTTTAGAGCATCGCATTCTGAACGTGCTTTTATTCCTGTGACCGAGGATATGCGAGGACAAGAAAATTTCAGCAATTTATGAAAATCACATTAAATGACAAAATACTAATTTTCCTTAACAATTGCAAATTAGAAACATAATTACTGTTTTCCTACCTCATTTTAAAAGGAAATCAACTTTGATTGAGCTCGATCTTCCTTGACAAAATTTATTAAAAAAAATAACGCAGAAGAAAAATAAAAGGAAGTACAGCAGAAGAAAAAAAAGTCAGAAATCACGTCCCCCCTCCCCTCCGGGATCGCGTGCTCGTCGAAGAAGGTGCGTTCGCCACCTGTTCGCTACCCAACTCAAAACGCGCGTCTCCATTTAGCACGAACATCCACGTTTTCTACCTAAATGTGCAGGTTTCGTAACCGGAACCCCCCTTCTACGTTTCCCGTGCTACCTGCTCTGAACAACAAGTCGACATGGGCAAAGGATGTTTGTAGCCCTAAGGGTGTGGCGACCACACACCAAATAGAGACCTCTGTATTTGTGGATGAAGGCACCCCGGAACTGCCGAGAAACCAGAGATAAACAGGTCCGGAGGACTGTTAAAGAGAGGCAATAGATGTGTAAAATAATCAAAGGAGATGCAAGATAAATATGAATCGCAAAATGTTTCTGTAAGTGTATTAGTTAATGATTTATAGTATGAAGAAAGAGTGTTAAAGAGAGATAAGGAAAATATTGTTGTGAAAATTTAAAACGAAAATGTTCCGTATAAAAATCTTAATTTGCATTTAAAGGTAATTGTAAAGAATAGTATGAGTGTGAACAAGAGATGAATCTTTAAAATAAACAAGTAATATAAAAAAAATCGTTAGTCACACAATTCTTACTTAGGTCAACAAAGGAAAATTTATATTTTAGTTACTTTTTATTAAATAGTTACAATTAATAAAAATATGTATATACATATGACAGAATCACACTATTAAGTGACAAAATAGAAAGCGATTTTCCTTGCAATTTTCCATTTTCTTTTCTATATAGGGAGTTGGACTACTTTTATATTGTTTGAAACAATTTATTCATTAATTAAATTTAATTATTCTAATAAAATAGTATAGCTAAAAAGAAATCCCATTCTCAGAAATATGCCATCCCAGGTGGGATTCGAACCCACGACCTTTGGATTTTAAGTCAAACGCGCTATCCATTGTGCGACAGGGACACAACGAATGGTTTTCCTTTCTACATATTATTGGTTTGCTTGCTACATATTATTTTTGTTGTTTACTATTTATTCATTTTTTAATTTAATTTATGAATTAATATTTGAAAAAATTGCATTTGAACATGAATAGATGATTAGAAAAAGTTTTATTAGCGATTGAAAATTTGAATAAGGTTATATATATAGGGAGAGAGTGAACTAATTAGTAGGAATTGAAAAAAGTTGGACCAATGCAACTAAAATAAACATGCAAGTAAAAAGAAAACTTTTAGCGCTCCAGATTATTCATAGAAATTAAAAAAATGAGGTAATTGAACATCATATTGCTGTAATTTAAAGCAAAAGATGCTGCTGTCACGAATTCTCTTTAGATTACACCAAATAAAGACACATTAATATAAAACCAGAACTTTTATTATGACTATCAAATCACTATCTATATCCGACTTAAGCTAATCTGGGGAGCTGTCAAATTAATTATTAATTTAAATACAGTGAAAATCGCTTAACACGAAACTGAAAGGAACAGAAAATTTTTTCGTGTTTAAAGAATTTAGAGTTAATGCATTTTGAAGAATATAACCCATTCATCAACAAAATTAAGTTTATCAGAGTTTATTTCATTTGTGTAGATATGTATATATGCATATATTTAATAAAAATATCAATGAAAAAAAAAACTATTTACGCGAACTTAAAGCAATTTAATACAAAATTTTCAAATTTTTTGAAAAACAAAACGTTTATTGAGTTTTTGAAAATTAATCCTATATTTTTCTTTGCGTTGTTTTTTTTCCGCATCAAACTGTTAAAAAATAGTTCGATGTCATCCATTTTGCCGTTTTTTCCATCATTCGAATGTGCGTCTAAATAACTGCGCATACTTTTCATGATGTTCCTTATTTCGGATGATGTGGGAACAGGAGCTGCATTATTCATTTCATTTTCATCATCAGAATCTACATCAATGATATTTTTTGAGCTCTGAACGAACTCCAAAATGTCTTTATCTGCCATAATTGGGGTTGTCGTCACATTATCATCATCTACTACAATGAATTCTTCCGATAATACAATAGGACGGTCCAATCCACCTGGTATTTTCCATATTTTGTTAATTCCCAGGGGGAAAAGAATTCTTTTCGTGTTAAGCGATTTTCGTTTCACGTTAAGCGAAAAATGCATGAAAATACATAGTAGTTTGCGGAGGCCATTGTTTTATTTCGTGTTAATCAATATTTCGTCTTAAGCGTTTTCGCGATAAACGTGTTTCACAGTATTTATAATGATTGTGGTTCAGTATGAATACTTCTTTTATGCATACTTCTGAATTCGCAGCAATACTAATCGTCCAAAATTGACACAAGTCTGATCCTTTTAGTCAGTGGCGTAACGTACACCCCCACATCGTGGGGGGGGGCAAAACCTGACTTTGTAGGGGGGCCCAAATGTTCTCCGTTACGTCACTGCTTTTACTTGAAATCCTGTAGCTTTGACAATTATATCTAACGATTTAACTTCAGAATGAAAACAATCCCAAGCCTCTGTCTGACTTATCTCTTCACTTTACTTTAAACAACAACTCTGATTAACATAAATCAGGTTCTCTTACTGAAAATGGTTTTATAATCATGCAATGTTTAGAAGAAATTTTCTCTAGAGGATTTGCAAAAACCGTGAATAGAACCCAGTACACATCGAAGCAGCGCATGTAAAATCGATACTAAATAACAAATTTCATTTAATTTTTTTTTAAAAAAATTAAAAATTCCATTAAATAATGTGAAAAAAAATTACTTTGCGTAAATATACATGTTTCCACCCCCCAGAGATACTATAAATATATATTACTACTCTTTTTTTTTTTCCCCTCGAAAGATTTCGATTTTTTTTTAATCGTCTAAATTGGCATCATTTGTCAAATTCACGGTTGCGTGTGTTGGAAACATTTGTATTCTTATTTCTCTTCAGTATTCGCAGAAAGTCAATGATAAGTTTGATTTGCGTGTATATAAGTGGGTAATAAAACGATCATAACTCAAACAGAATACATACAAGTGTTATTAGAAGTAGAATTATTACTAGTAGTGATAGGATTAGTAATTGGCCATTATTTATTAGCTATATAATTAAGTCTATTCAAAAAGTTTAATTGTAGTAAAAACTGTTTATCACTTATAAATTATTTTTATAGGTATTCTTAAAATTAATCATAATTCATGATTATTTTAAAATTAAAAATAACATCATCAAACGATACAATCATAAACAATTATATTTCTTAATGTGAATAATAATAATTTCATCCCAAGGTTTCATTCACAGTATCAAGCAATTAAATTAGAACAGTAGATATCCTGAATCAATCTAACAAAAAATGAAGCGTTTCAGCATTCGATTTCCGCGGGAGAGATGTCTTTAAATAATAGTAATAAGTTTTGATCATTCAAATAATGTTTTAAAGGTAATTTCCATGTTACTTAATTACACCACATTAATAATTATAATATTTGCAAATGATAAATTCTAATAATGCTTTAAAGGTAATTTCCATGTTACTTAATTACACCACATTAATAATTATAATATTTGCAAATGATAACAATTCTAATAATGCTTTAAAGGTAATTTCCATGTTACTTAATTGCACCACATTAATAATTATATATTTGCAAATGATAACAATTATAATAATGCTTTAAAGGTAATATTTCCATGTTACTTAATTACACCACATTAATAATTATAATATTTGCAAATGATAACTATTCTAATTTAAGCCCGAGTGAGTGAGTAAGTGAATATTAACATCCCACTGTTCAGCTACAAGAGGGCTTTTGGGGACGGTTTGCGTCATTTTGAACCAGGGTCAAGTGACGTGGACGACACCTGAGCTGGCATCAACCTCTCCTAACTACCACACCATACCACAGGAACGGGAGGACGTTTGAGCTCTCGACAGATTTAACGTGCATCTCTCCCCTACACGGTGGGTCTTCAGTGGTACTGGGATCGAACTCATGACACGCTAACCACAATCCAATGCCTAGACCACTTGGCTACCGCGGCCGCCTAATTTAAGCCTGACTGACATACTTCGAATAAAATAAATGTGTCAAATTTATACCTATACACCACGAATTAGTATTAAATAGAAATAAATTAACTTGTGTAGGGAATAGTTATGAAGTAATACACAATGTATGCTTTATTTTCTTAAAACTAAATTATTTTTTTGATCAATTCTTGTTTAACAAATCTTAAATATCTTCCTTTGCTTTCAATACTTAAAAAAACAAAAAAACATTCCGAACATACAGCAATAAGACATGCCATTGTTCTCCCTTAAAATAGAGTTATTATTATGGAATTTGTAAAATTGGAATTGTGGAAAATGATATTAGGGAGAAATTTTGATTTTATACAATAAATCAAAGCAATTAACATCATCTTTTTCTCTCTATTCTCTCGCAAAGATACCTTTAACTCCTTAAAATATTTAAGAAGATTGGTATCCATCAATTTTTTTAGTGTTGACAAAATTTAAAAAAAAAATAATATGTGTATACAGTTTGATGGCGTATTTTCCATAAATTTCCAAGTGCTCAAGAATCAGTAAAATAACTAAACTCGTAGCAACTAGATAGTTCTTTTCAGTTAAATAAAACTACATTAAAAGCCACCACCCACCCGGTATAGTGTTTAGTGACGCTGACTGCTGTGTCGTAGGGTCTGGGTTCGAATCTAAGAGAAGGTATGGTTGTTTGTAAACGTATTGTGCTTTTGGGGCATGGAGGTACTCTAAATAACCGTCGAGCCGCAAGTTCTCTCGTGAGGTTGGTGGAAGGGGAAGAGAGGTGGGAGGGTCCCTGACCCCTCAAAATTGGGGTGGAACCGAGCGAAATCGTACTGTCACCTGCATGGTGCTCAAAGCTACGGATAACAACAGGCGTAAGATTCTTGCCACGGGTGAATTTCGTGGCCTTAATCTGATAAGACTGTCGATCAGGTGGCATAAGTAACAACAACACATGTTACGAATTCTCAGCATGAAAAGTGTAATAAAGTAAGACTCATCTTAAAACAAAACTCACTCAAGTGGGAGAAATAAAGGCATAGTTGTAACCAGTGGTGCGCACAAGGGGAGGGGTCCACGGGTCCGGAAAAACCCCAAAGCTTTTGATTTTTTCTCGATTGATTATATTCCTATGAATATAGTACGCAAAAAGTATTTGTTATTAATAATTAATTTTATTAATTATTGCTAATTAATCATTCAATAATTAATTTGTACAGTTTTTTGCTCCCGAAAATCGACAAAATCAAAAGAATATGTTGGGTGGCATATAGGAGCATGAAACGAGAACGGTGGATATTCGACCCTGGATCTCCCCCCCCCTCCTTTCTTGAAAAATTCCTATGTGCGCCAATGATTGTAATAGACTTCTAAGGACCACTAAATTCAAATTCAATGCGTTTGAAATTAAACTCAACCTCAGTTATTACGTAAAACGGTAAATGCAATAATATATCTCAGTTGATCTTAACCCTACCTTAATTTTTCTAAGAAGATAATTTTATATGCAATTTAAAAAATGTAAATCACTTCGTTTCTTAATCTATTGCAAAACGTAAGTTTTTTTGTTGTTGTAAAATTAATGACTAAACACAATGATTGTAAAAGTAAAACAGTTGTTTTAAGGCAACCTGTTTCATATTGCATAAATAAATACAAAATCATAAGAAAAATAAAATTGAAGTAATATTTTTACTCACCTTTTTGAAAAGTCTTTCACCAGAATATTTTTGAAATTTTCTAAGAAATGGTATATCGAACTACCACTATACAGATTGAATTTCTTCCACTTTCATTTAAATCTCAGAAATTTTATAGGCTATATTTATCCTTGTAAACATTTCAAGGATTTGTGTATAATAATTTTATTTTAAATGTACGTGTTACACATTCATTTTAAGCATGTACAACAAATTTTATATGAAAAAAATTCAGTGCAAATACGTTAATATTCCATAAACATCTACATCTGTATTTAAACTAATGGTGTGTGTGTGTTCTACTTTTACTGATTACATATGCAGATATAAATTAGAAGCACACGCAAATGATTTTTTATATCCATTATATTGTCATATTTATTTTTCAGGTGGAATAAATATAGTGAATTTTTTGATTATTTATTTTATGTGCGCGTAATTTCTCATGGAATTGGTGTTTTTTTGTTTTTGTTTTTATTGAGAACATTTAGAAACATCATGTACCACATAATATATCACATGATGGTTTATAACACAAAGGAAAGGTTACAACACAAACATCCATGCCTTCTCCTGGATTCGAACCCAGATTCTAAAAAGATATATACTTGCACTAACCACAGTGTCATCTCGATAAAAATTAATTAATCTTCAAATGTATATCTTTCAATTTATTATGCATGGAAACCATATTTATAACGAGGCAATAAAATTTATTTAGATTCATTTCTTCTCTGGACTTTTTTTCTTCACAATAATTCTTTTATTGGATCCCAACATATCAAGAGAACTTTGGATCTTGAATAATTATAATCACAAAAAAGACACAAATCTTAATTTAATAATGTTTTGAACAAATAGTGTGCACATTTCTTCCTTTTATCGCTTATGAAGAAAAAACATATTTTACATTGGCAATTTCACTGAACTATTTACTTTCTCTAAGTATCCTTATGTAGTACTAACGTTTTGAAATATTTATTCGAAAATGGAAAATATTCTTAAGTATTTTGATAAAAAGTTAGCAAAAGAAAACTAAGGGCCGTGGGTAGCCTAGTGGTTAGAGCATCGGACTCCAGACCCGAGGGCCTGGGTTTGATGCCCGATACCACCGAGTACACACGGAGTACATGCTCGTTAAACCAGAGGATCCGAAAGTCTTGTGGGCGGTCGCAGCAGAAACCACGAGTGCAGGGGGCTGGATAATATTTGCCTCCCCTTCAGTTCCATGACTAAATTGTGGAGTTGGAGATAGATGGTGACGCCATCTATCGTTAAGAAATCCAACCTGTCTCATAGGCTCTGGCAACTTTCATTCCTTCCCTTCGGGAAGGACACAACAGAAGTAAACTACACATAAAAGTTAATTAGACAAAATCTTTCATTTTAAGTTTTCTTGAAAAAAATTAACCCGTTATCTACTGATGGTACTAAGAAGTACTAATTACTTTACAATTACATAGAATAACCATTTTGACGATATTTAGCAGAAACGCTCTTTTAATTCCACTTTTCCGGGACAAATGACAGCACAGGTTCTATGATGAGTATTTTAGCGGGGAAGACAGTGGCGCACACAAGGGGGGGGGTCCTGGGTTCCGGACACCCCAAAGCCCTTGAGTTTTTTTCGAGGTTGATGATAATCCTATAATATATATATAACGTAAAATTTAATTAAATACTTATAATTAACAATTTATTTTACTAATTAATTCTAATTATTAATTCAATACTTTATTTTTTATTGTTTTACAAAATCGACAAAATCAGAAGAATCCATTGGTGTTGTCTTGAGGTATGATACGAGTTGGGGGACTTTCGACCATGGACTCCCCCCTTGAAAAGATTTGGGGGGCGTTACTGAGGGAAGACCAATAGTTTTAAAATAGAAGTTGCGTTTTCAGCTGACCTTTTTCATCGGATTGCGAAGATTGTCATTTTTGTACCGAAAAAGTATTTAAGGTCAAAAGGTGTCTTATTTTGTTGTATATTAGTTATTTTAAGTGAACAGTATATATATAATTAATTTTACAGTTGAATAACTTTGTGGTACTTATAAGTACCGACAGTACACTGGATGTTAGAGTAAGAACTTTTCTTTTTTTCATCCGTGTAGTTTATTGTAGTTTTTTGTTGTGTTATAGCATCATCACTACAGTGCAATACAATTAAGTTAAAAAAAATGCCAAAAAAAAAGCATAACTTATTTATTTTGCTTTATTATTTTTGTTATTTTAAAGTTTTCAAAAAAAAATATGATCTTTAAATCTGATCTTGGCTTTTTTACCACTCAATTAAATGAAATATCCGTTCTTTATTCAAAAATTAACATTTTAGTTTCTTTACGTGTGAGATTTAACAATAATAGGAGATTTTCAAGGTGCTATTATTATTATTATTATTATTATTTCCCCCTTTTCTTAGAGTGTCTGGAAAAATTGGCTCTGTTTTCAAGAGGCTTTGAATTTATTACAGAACTTACAGTTTGAAAACTGTGATGCACTAACACAGAGGTTCCCAAACTTTTTTGTCTCTTGGTCCCTTTGCCATGTTTTTCGGTTTGGGGTAGACCCCCGCTAGATTAATATTGAATTTTTGCAAATTTATCAACTTAAATGTCTTTTTCAGAGCTGGTACTACTACTCCTACTTTAAAAGATTTAAATTTCTAACAGTAACGAAGTATAGTATTTAAAATTTAAAAAACACATGTTAATTAATTAAATTAAAAGTTAATTCATAAATAAAACTGTTAAATAAACTAACTAAACCACAAACAAATGATTTTAATAGGAAGGATGAATCTCTAGCACTAGAATATCAAATTTTCAACATTTGGCATCAATCTTGTCTGGTTTAACCTCAAATTTCCTCTGATAGTGTCCAGTTTTTTTTTATCGTATTGAAGATTGGCAACCACGCTGAAACTCCTTCACACTAAGAAAAGCAATGAAAAACTTCCCCACAATATTCCATAAGTTGGGACAAATAGCAGATTTGACTTTTTAAAGACAAGATTGCTGGCATCCGTTTCTAAACCTAAGGATTTTCGTTTGTGCTTATTACGATCACAGTTCCTATTGTAATGTGATATTTTATTCCCAATATGACCATGTGAATTCATTGCCTACTGAGGAATTGCCTTAGTCAAAGCGTTCTCAAACCTGGTTTCAAAATCTGAATAAAAGGCATTCAAATGTAAAACGTTCTGACAGATTGTCTGTGACAAATTTAGAAAATTCGGGACCTCCAGTGTTATACTTCCTTAGCCTAACTCAGGAAAGAAAGGCTGAAATGGTTCTTGCTTCAATAAAATTTATGCTGTCATCTTGTAAATGCAAACTAACCTTGTTAAATTTAGTAAATAAATCTGTTAAAAAAAGGTAAAAGTTGGTTTCCACTTGCTTATGATTTTTTAAAAAATTAAAGTCACGATCTAGTTTAATGAGAGCCACTATCATAGACCCCAACATTCACCTCATGAACCCCCAAATTAATTTATTGCTGACGTAGACCCCTTGGAGGTCGCTATAGACCCCTGGGGGTCTATATAGACCACTTTGGAAATTACTGCATTAACAGATGGTTCTTCAGATGAAGAAGTCCCAGTAGATTATCTGCCTGAATTTTCCTTAGATTCTTAAGATTACGATCAAGAGATTGAACCAGACTCAAGGTGCATAGTTCATGTTCAGAAAATACAGTATTTCCTACACGAGGATGCAGTGCTTTGAAAAACATTCAACCGAAACCTCACTCAAAATGCACAACGTGTAATGAATTTTTGTGCATTCATGAAAAGAAAAACTCCTTCTTTGAATATCATCAAATTAAGTTTATGTGCAAAACCTGCTTTTTTATGAGTAAAAAAGTAAATAAATTAAAAGAAAAAATTTCTTATAATTTTCAAAAATAAAGGTTTTGTGCTGTAAAATATTAGAGTGGTTATTTAGCATTGTTAAGAGTTAAAACGTTAAAAAAGTCATTCCGTCATTTTGGTATCATGAGAAGATTTTAAACCTCCTTGTACTGACGGTACTTTAAAATACCAATTTAATTAATTAGCTCTAACGGATTAAGATTCCCAAAGTTCAGTATTTTATTTATGTATATCCAGCGCCAGTCTATTCATTGAGCGCTTGGGCAGGCGCCCTGGGGCCCAGGACCCGGAAGGGGCCGGATAAGTTGGATTTAACCAGATTCTCAGGTTATAAATTTCGATCCGCCAATGCTAAGAAGGCCTGTCGATCTTCTGCGCCCAGGGCACAAAATGAGCTTAAACTGGCATTGTGTATATCTCTTAATTTTCAATGCAGTGATTAAAAACATATTGCAGTAAATCATAATGCGGTAGATAAAGGGTTAAATCCTATTCACTAAAGTATTAATGGAATTTTGAAGCGCTTAATTAATTTTACCATTTCTTGAATATAAAAGCTTTTTTGAAATATTTTTAATAAATTGTTTATTAACCGTCTTTTAAATAGTTAAGATAGTATTTGTAAGAAGTTCAAGCGATTTCTTTGATGTTTACTGTAATTCGTGACGAAAAAAAATTCAATAATACAAGTGTCCTGAAAACGTATGGGAACCATTTTATATATGCAAAGTTTTATTAATCTTTCTGGGCGTGTTTCATATGATGGATGTAAAGTTCATCGTCGGTTTTTGTGTATGCATAAACTGGCATTGTGTATATCTCTTAATTTTCAATGCAGTGATTAAAAAAATATTGCACGAAAAAATTGCAGTAAATCATAATGTGGTAGATAAAGGGTTAAATCCTATTCACTAAAGTATTGCTGGAATTTTGAAGCGCTTAACTAATTTTACCATTTCTTGAATATAAAAGTTTTTTTTGAAATATTTTTAATAAATTGTTTATTAACCGTCTTTTAAATATTTAAGATAGTATTTGTAAGAAGTTCAAGCAATTTCTTTGGTGCTTACTGTAATTCGTGACGAAAAAAATTTCAATAATACAAGTGTTCTGAAAACGTTTGGGAACCATTTTATATATGCAAAGTTTTATTAATCTTTCTGGGCGTGTTTCATTTGATGGATATAAAGTTCATCGTTGGTTTTTGTGTATGCAATAACGTTGCAAAAATAAAGTATTTATATTGCAAAGACAACACCTAAACTGGCATTCCCCTCCCAAAGTTTATTCAAAGCGAGACTAATTAAAATTTTTATAGCATAAATGAGTTTATATAAAATGATTATAATTAAATATTATTTGCTCTTGTAAAAATTCAGCTATGGGTAATTGTAAGAAATATTTTTTGAAATAAAATATTAATGTGATAACAAAATGGTTTTTCATGAATAACAAATGTATGACTTAAAATTTTAAATAGTATACTTTTATATATGCGGTTAGTAAAAGATCTATATAAACCACAGGATCCCAAACCTTTTTGCCTCATAGACCCCTTGGCATGTTTTTTGGTTTGGCGTAGACCCCCTACTTACTAATACTGATTTTTTACAAATTTATCAATTTAAATGTCTTTTTGACAGCTGGTATAGTGCTACTTAATTTAAAAGATTTAAATTTCTAACTGTAGTGAAGTATAGAGTTTAAAACTTAAAAAGCACATGTTAATTAATGAAATTAAAATTTAATCAATACATAAAATAAATGAACAACAAACAAATTCTTTTAATGGGGGGGGGATGGATCTACTGTTTCAATAACAAACTTTCCACATTTGGCATCAATCTTGTCAGATTTAACTCTAATCGATAAAAGTGTCCAATCTTTTTTTCTTTCTTTTTCTTTCTGGAGTTTGGCAACCTTGCTGAAACTCCTCACTAGGAAAAGCAATTAAAAACTATTAATTTATCTCTAATAAAGCAATTTCTCAAGATATTCCATTATTAGAGATAAATAATAGGAATATATTTTTGAAGCCAAAAAGGCTGATATCAGTTTCTAAACTTTACTTCAATGTCTCACTAGAGTCTATTCCTATCAATTCCTGTCGTAATATGACATTCTTCTTTTGATGTGACCGTATGAATTCATTGCCTACTGTGGTATCACTATAATCAAAGCATTCTTAAATCTAGTTTCAAAATCTAAATAAAGGGCTTTTGAATGTTAAACGTAGGTTAAAATGTCATTTTCCGGGCAGATTCTCGGTGACAAATTGAGAAACTGAGAAAATTTTCTACTTTAATTTTTTACTCCTTTAGCTTATTTCTGGCAAATAACGCCGAAATGATGGTCGTTTTAATAAAATTTATGCTGTTGCCTAGGAACTACAAATTAACCTCATTAAATTTAAAAAATATATTTGTTAAATAATTATTTGATTGTTGATTAAATTTTCATTTAAAATTAAAGTCATGATCTTATTAAATGAGAGCCATCATTGTAGACCCCCATTAATACTTCATAGACCCCCAATTTATTTTTTCACTGCTGTGGACCCCTTGAAGGTCGTCATAGACCCCTGGGGGTCCATACAGACCACTTTGGGAATCACTGATCTAAACTATAGAATGAACTTATAGAGTGTAAGGGATGAGCTAAGTCATCCCTTAGTGTGGGAGGGTAGGAAGGAAAATTAGCTATATTCAAAAATAACTTCAACTTATTCTCAGTTACGAACAACAACACAAATTCTATTAACCACAGTTAAGAAATGCCCCCAAATACCAAATATGGAAAGCAATAGCGAAGTAGACGAGATACGAGAAGACTTTAAATAATCAGATCCTTTACGACTAGGCAATAACTTCTAATTCTTAGCGACCTAATCTAATTTGATTCCTAATTGACAAATCGTCAACTTTAATATTACAGTAATCAACTACGAAGTGTCCACGCCTCACTTCACGTTTAATCAGTCACTGCTAGCCGTGGCAGTCTCTAACCTCTCCCTCTCTATTACTCGAAAGTTTAATCTTTATATACGTCTAAATTTACATACATCTTCTTCTTCGAAGGAAGGCTTTCAATAGATTAAATTTTAAAGACCCATATTTTCCCCCAAGAAAACTGTTAGTAAGAAGAATCCGAATAGACCCCTGACAAAAGCCGTGACTGATCAACTACCAATAAAAATTGAGTTCTTCCTTACATTTATCAATTTTGAAAAGAATGGCTTTGATAATACTGTGTTTTTCGAAAAGCAATTTCATTTTTTCCCAACAAAGGATTTTTTCACACCCAATTTCACACTTAATCCGCATAATTATTGTATGTTTTGAGAGCTGATGTAGTAAGACTTGCTTGTAAAAAAAGTCCAATTGATTCTACGCAGTAGTTTTTGGTTGGGGCCCTTTCAAATGTGGACAATGGAAAGCAGTATTTTCGGCATATTTTACTTTTTTTACAATCGAAAAGGTAAAAATACTGTTAAGCTATAAAAAAATCAGCCGATGTGCATGGAGAAGCTGTATTGATAATACCCCATTGCCAAAAATCGTTTGTAAAATTTCGATCAGGCAATTTTGATGTTGAAGCTGCACCACGTTCTGGAAGGCCAGTTGAAGCTGATAAAGACGCAATAAAGGCAAACCGGCGAATAACTACTCATGAGATCGCTAAGAGGTTAAAAATATCGAAATGAACTGTTCATGACCATTTGAAAGGCCTAGGTTTAACTTCAAAGCTCGACAGATGTGTTCCTCATGTTCTCACGGAAAGAAATTTGTGACGTCGCGTTGATGTCACAAATCTGTGTCTGTGTCTGTGATTTGCTTCTCAAACGTCAAGGAAATTATCCACTTTGGAAGCGCATCTTTACTGAGAACGAGAAATGTGTTGTCTCTATAACAAGAGATCAAGGAGTTAAAAAGATAAACCAGCTTAAAGCAGTTCGAAAATTCTTAGCTTTTACCGGACAAACACAACGATTAATTCTGAAGTGTACTGTCATAAACTGGTCAAAATAATGCCAAAAAAGCCAGAATTGATCAACAGAAAAGGTGTAGTGTTCCACCAAGATAATCTGAGACCTCATACAAGTTTGGTAACTCGCCAAAAGCTTTTGCAGCTTGAATGGGATATTTTGCCACTCCCACCATATTCTCCAGACCTGGCCCCTTCTAAATGTTATTTGTTCCGGTCTCTTCAACATGTTTTACACGTTAAAACGTTTACTTCAAATGAGGAGGTCAAAATCCTCTGGATAAGTTCTTTGCCAGCAAAGAACAAAAAATTTATAAGCGTGGAATCATGCTACTGCCAGAAAGATGGCAAAAGGTATTGTACCAGAATGGGCAATATATAATTTAATTAAATATTTATTAACTATATGATAATTGTCTTTCATTTTCCCACACATATAAAAAAACCAAAATTACTTTCCGAACAACCTAATATTTAAATAGTTTTTAAAGCTCTTCAATGATGGGATTTTTGAGTTTTTTGTTTTTTTGTTTCACAAAACATTGAGATGGCATTGTTTCAAGGATGATTAGTTTAATCTAACGCAAGAATACATTATATAATTTACACACACTTCAAATACAGATTTAAAAACAAGCGTTTACAGTCAATAATAAAATGCTGTTTTTTTACTTAGTATATAATTTAGTGTGTTAATCCTTAAACAAGCATGAACTCATTTGATATTCTCGCTTTCCGAATTCTCAAAATTCGTTAAAATTGGGAACAATACTGATATTTTTTGAATCATTTCAATAAGTGTTAAATCTGATAATATAACACTGGTATTTTAGAATTTTCATATTTTTTGAGGTAACGATTGTTTTTAATTGGAGCGTGAGGAATACATCAGGATTTACTTTTGTAACTCAGGCACTTATAGACCGAGGATGATATGGATAAACATCAGATCGGTTCACCAAATCCGATCATTTTTCCATATTCGAATAAACAATGCCTATGTCTCAGTCTCTCCGTGGGGACCGAGTCTCTTGTTCCAGGCACCCCCCTTCGATAAAAAAATGCACCTGGTCAATCCAAATTTTCACCTGCCCATCGAAAGCAGATGGCCGCGCGCATGTTTGCCCATAGAGCACGGTTTATGGAGAGAGAGAGAGACCACACAACACCGGATGCAGCAGGGGGGCGAGCAATGGATAAAAAGTCTTGTGCCTCCCCTCTCCCCTCCTCGGAAGATGGAGGCACACACAAAAGGAGGCAGAGACTCCAAAACAAGCGCGTGCCGACCGTGAGGTCACCACTTGCACGTTGCACGCGCCGGATTTCTTTTGTGTTTTACTTATTACCGCCTCAGTCAGGGGTTGGTTCGATTGGTGGGGGGAGTACAGTACAGTTTTAAGGAGAGGGCTAGAGAAAAAAAAAGAATATGTGTGTAAGATATCTTTATGGAACACTTAAAGATTTTTTTTTTTTTTACTCCGAATGGTTGTTGTGTTCGATCGTGCTGCGAGATGAATCGTAACGATTGCACAATCTCTGCTAGAGACACAGATAAAGAAATAGAACTGTAAGGATCTCATTTTTTATGGTATGCAAGCGGAGCCATATGCTTTTGGTGAAAAGTCGAGACAATCTCATTGAATACTGAGCAAATGGTGCACGCTCGAAATAGCAATGTTCGCTGAAATATATATCCGCTCGGTAATACACTGTCGAAAAACATTAACTGGGTACATATTAATGTTCTTTACAAATACAGTGGTGCAAAAAGCCCTGAGCTCACTCACTTTTTTGTCCAGTTTTTGAGTTTGACGCAATTTTTCTTTATGAAATTATCGCATTATGTTAAATTTTGTTATTGATTCTATTTCTGATTGTATTTTTTAATGCCGTTTTCACATCTGTATAGTTTTTTTTTTGATCTCGCAAGTATTTTTTTTACGGTACAGCTGCCTGAACACGAGATTGTACTGTATGTACAAAATAACACAATATATATAGGAAAACATAATATGCATAGTAGAATAACGTAGAATTTTACAAACACGGTACTTTTAACACGGCCTTTAAAAATTGCAAGATTGCTACATGTTTTAACATCAATATTAATGTTTTACAATTCAATATTATTTACATGTTTTAGCATCATAACATAAAAAAAAATTTGATCCATTTATGTTTTTATGGAAATTTAAATAAATAATAATTCCTTTGGTTATTCCCGACTGGGTATTGAACCCTTTTGCGCGCGGACTAACTCAGATCTCCAAAACAGATAAATCCATACTAATACAGGAGCATCTTATTGAATTAACCACAAATGAGGGACTAAAACCAATGTTTAAACAAGGATACCATAAATTCTGGTTACAAAAACAGATCCCAATTTTATATCCTGCATGATGGGTTATTGTACAGAAGTTGTTGACTACTTTCCCGTCTTCGAATTTGGTAAAACGTGAAAAGAAATCGACTAAAAACTAGTGCTCGTGGGAATTTACGGTTGCTACTCACAAACATTGACACACACTCTCTCTATAAATACACTCATAACATCTCATGAAGTTCATCCAAGTCATTGATTTTTTAGCGCGTTTTTTACGTAGTGGAACAAAAGCGTTATTAGGGCGCAAATTTAGTCTTCGTTCCATATTTTGTCGTAACTTTTTCTCAGCCAATAAGCAACCGATTGACCTCGGGTTTTCGGCATTGGGTCGCATTTGTGCCCTAGATAAGCCGAACTATATTTTAATTTTCCCATAGTTTTCCCGAATTTTCCTGAACTTCGCTAGTTTATAACAAACTTTTCTCAAATTTTACCTAGTAAATTTATTGTTTGCAAAAAGTTTTTTTTTATAAAAAATCTACCTGCATTTTAGAGGAAATCTTCACAAAAAAAAGTTCAGAAAACAAGTATAAAAGGCTCTGATTTTACTAGTAAAAAGTTCATTAGTTGCATTAGTTTGTAAAAATACAACATGTGAAAAACGCGCTAAAATTACTTGGCCATATCAATGATTGATATCTTGTTTTAATGTTATTTTAAACAAAAGTTATAATTTCAATAAATAATTCTAGAACAAAATGTTGTTTAAAATTTGTAATTTTTATACTATGCAATTATGTATATTTTTCACTTTGGAGCCTTTACGAAAGTTTTGACTTTAGAAAGGGGCCCACGTGGACAAATTTTGACTATAATAAGGGATCCGTGGACAAGTTTTGACTATAATAAGGGATCCGTGGTCAAGTTTTGACTATAAAAATGGGTCCGTGGCTAAAAAAGTTTGGGGACCCCTAATGTATGATATAGAGATGCATAGGAGACATCCCAATCTGTCTTTTAGTTGCAGTTGATTACTCTCTTAAAATTTAAAAATGAACATTTAAAAACGTATTAATGAGAATACCTTTACTGTGGTTTTAGCCTACAGGACCGCATATTATCGAAAGTACAAGAGTGGAAATATTTTCCATTCTTGTGGTATAACGAATACCCATTAAGGAAATACCTGGTGAACAAAACAATAAAGAAAAGGAAAAGTTCTTAGCTTATAAAAATGTTTTAAATCCTGTATATATCCGAATATAAGCTGATCGGTGTACAATGCGTTTTTTCTTCAAAAGTTTAACCAAAATTTGAAACTCGTATGCAAGCTGAATCAAATATATATACCCTTTAATTTCCAAACATATGGATAGATTCCCGACTAAATTGAATTAGCGGAATGTACGTTTTAAATCGAGATAAATGAATGAATTTAGGAATACATTTGTTACAGATGAATCAATTAGGAATTAATAGATCATTAAAAATAGAATTTCAACATACACACAAGAGCTTTAACACGAACGAGGTTTTAACCTACCTAACTTGATTCCATGATTCGAGTCCCACATATAGCGAATAAAAAAAAAAAAATCTATTGCCAGATATTTTGCACAAAAATAGAAACACGTGACTGTTAAAATATAATTAGATAGTTAAAAATAATTAAATACATTGAAGAAGCATTAGTTCATAAGCCTACTGAATAAATATTACATTTAAAACACTCAAAAAGTTAAAAGATTAAAATCGTTTGTGTATAACTAATAAAAATGCAAGGAATAAAGAAAACCGTTTTTCGTTAGCTACATCTTTTTTGACCTTACTAGATCCACATGTAAGGTGACCCCCGTACTTTAGCTTTAAAAATGTTCCAAAAAAATTCTCTGTTTATACATGGAAATATAAGGTACTATTTTTTTTAAATATATATATATATATATAAACCTTCGTTAAACATTGCATACTAAGTAACTGCAGTCAAATGAAATTAAACACCCACAATGAATTTTAAAGTAAGATTTATGAAAAATAAAACGAAAATATTTTCATCTATACCCAATTTCAAAAAAATGTAGAGACAAATAAATATGTTGTTGTTGTTGTTAATGCCGCATGTCTGACGTAGTCAGATCGAGACCCACGAAATTCATCATGGCATCGGGCTATGTTGTACGCCTGTCGTTAGCCGTAGTTTTGAGCACCATGCATGTGACAGTACGATTTGGCTCGGTTCCACCCCAATTTTGAGGAAGAACACCCTGGGAGTGGTTAGGCGCCTCGTACCCCTCTTCCCCTTCCATTAACCTCACGAAAGGATTTACGGCTCGACGGCTATTTAGAGTATCCTAGAAGAAGCGGGAAGTGTTATCTAATCTGTTGAGGGCCCCAATGTCCTCCCTTTGACGCGGTATGGAAGTTCAGAAAAGGGTATGCCAGCTCAGGCATCATCCTCGTCACTGGACCGAGATTCAAAATTTCGAAGTCATTGCTATGAACCCTCGCGTTGCTTTGTTGTGTGAAGTTAATAAAACACTCAAAGTTATTTATAGAACGATTACTGAAATTTGTTGATATTTGCCAAAGTCGCCAATGCTATTGGATTTATATGTAGAGAATAAACGAAATTAATTAATACTTATTATTCATTTATTAATGAATTTTTTACTGTTTTTTGTTCCCGAAAATCGACAAAATTAAAAGAATATGTTGGGCTGCGTATTGAAGCATGGTACGCTAACAGTAGACTTTCGACCTTGCCCCCCCCCCTTTGAAAAACTCCTGTGTGCGCTACTGCATATGGATAATATACAATCTGCTTTTTTCAATTCCTACTATTATATATATATAGTTCACTTTATCTTTATATATATATATATATATATCTTGTTCAAATTTCAATCATTAAATACTTCCTATTCCTCCATTCAAGTTCAAATACAATTTTTTAAAATTGTAGTGGATGGCACTTGATGTTAATACAGTTTTCTCAAATATTAATTCATTAATTAAATTTTATTTTTTAATTTTAAGTTTATTCTGCATTATTTCTGTAAAAGTTACAACTGGCTACAACAAAGGGCACCAGTACGTTTTTCTAACTAAGTAGGAATTGACTTTAAAAAAAAAATGTTTATATCACCTGTTTCTTTTACTTTTATGAAGCTTTGAATATAAGTACAACATTAAAAAAATGAAAATGTCTATGTACACTTTTCTTAATTTTCTTCTTTTGTTTGTTTGTTTTGTTTCTGAATTGTGCGGGTTGTCTTTACTTTCATTAGATATCTATTCAATAATTTATCTTTTCGAAATCAAAACTCACGAGCAACAGCTTGTACACCCAGAATCACTTTCTCACAATCCAATTTTTCACTTTCAATTTTCCAAATTACATTAGGGGAGAAAAAATTCTCTTTCGATTTTTTTGCAATTACTCATTCCCTCTCTCTCTCCGAAGAAGAACGAAAAACACATTCTTCTAAGGCGAATCGCAACAGGTCGAAAGCGTGGATCCAAGGGAAACCCAATCAGCATTTATCTTTAATCGAATCGTCAGAATCATCTGCTACATTTTCTTCGGAGGGGTCGACGAGGAAGGAAAAAAAATCGTCATATACATATGAAGGGTGGAAGGGAGAGAGGGGATGGTCGAATCTCGTTTGGCGTTTCCGAAGGAGAAGTAAATCATGCACACATCCCAATGAAATGGTGAAAATGAAAAGAGCAGGTGGCGGACGACTCAGCTTAAGAACAACCCCCTCGGGGTCGACGAGAAGACGTGCGTGGAGGGGTGGACGAAAACTATCTTTCTGCAGCACGCGTCACAGCACGCGAACTTCGCGCGCATCCAGATGGGCAGGTACACGCCGCAAGTGGAGAGGGGGGCAGATGTCCTTTTCCTGTTGTGGCCACTGACCTCTCCAGAAAAGCTTTCGTTTTCGAGTAGCTTGGAGTGGACATCGGTCCGAAGTGTCGAGTGGAGTGACCACAGGACTCTACTTTCACCCCCACTTTCCCCTAGGTGTTCCTGGACTTTCTCAATGGAAAGTGAAAGGTTACTGGCCTCTATAGGTGGAATTTTACGACGTAAACAACTTCTATGTTGAATTATGGTTTGTGTGGGTTTGAAAGTTGAGATCTGTTGAGACTTTTTATAAAAATAAAATAAAACCTGCTATTTTTTTTTTTTTTGTTCCACTCCTTTGAATTATCTGAAATCAATTAAAAAATAAAATATACACTAGTAAGTGAAATATAATTTTTACAGATAAGTTCTTTTTATCACATAAGATCGCTGTTTTTCATAGCATTACAAGGGGTCAAAGTATCTAAGCTCGCTGAAATGAAATTTTTTCTGTTTACGTTTCGATCTCGATTTCATTTTTCTTTTTTAAAAAAAACATGGCTTATACTTTAAGTGAATGTATTCTACCTAATTAATTTAACATAATTATTTTAGTTGTTTTGTTGCTTGATTAATAAAATATAAGTGATCTTGTTGAAAACGAAACAACGTTACAAAGGTTAGTCTTAACTTTTTTATAAGAAACATCACTTTTCTATCTTTTTATTTGAAACAGATGATTCTAGTTCACGTGCAAATAAATAATGCACTATGACTTTTATCTTTCGCTATTGGAAGAGAGAAATGAAATAATATTTAGATGAAATATTCAAATTTGTTAGTTTTCAGTCTCATTTTCTTAGGAAAAAAAAGCTTTTAATAAACTATATTTCATTTTCGACATTTGCAAAAGAATGAACTGCATTTGCTAACAACCTTTCCGAAAATAATTGCAAAATGAAAATGTTACATTTTTTTAAGCAAAACTATAATGGTTCAAAATAGTAATTCACTGATATTTTAATTTATAATCAATTGCAGGAGTAAATATTTTGTTCTTTTCAGTTTTCAAAAATAAATAAATAAATAAAAAGAAAGAAAGAGAGAAAGAATTAATAGAAAAAGAAAGGAGAATAAAGAAAAAAAAAGAAAGAAAAAAATTTCTCCGCCTATTTTTGAATGTTTTTCATTATTCATTCATTCCTTATATAATATTTATTGCACATAAAAACTTTGAAAATAATACAAACAAAAATAATTCATAACACAATAAATGATAGTTAAAAATGTTTTGGCATAAAACTCTCTGAAAAACACTTTTAAAAAACTCTTTTAAAAAATATTTTTTTAAATTGAAATTAAGATATCGTACCTCCTAGCACTAATTATTTAACACTCCACCTAATGTTACTTCAAAATGCTACAATTTTGTATTTATTTTGATATAATAAAGCATGATATGACATGTAAGAGATATAATATAATATCATTTCTCACTTTTCTTTAAATAAAGAAGATTGAATTGGCCTAGATGAAGAATTTTAGATATGGGAACAAAAACTAAAAACATTTACAATACGTAAAATCATACAAAAATTATTTTCAAGACTGGCGGACTTCGTAATTTTGAGCCACGATCAAGTGACGAGAACGACACTTCACCTGGCCCCCTCTTCTCCAAACTCCCACACCACACAATGAGAGGAACTTTATCCAAGACAGATTTAACGAGCAGTAACCCCTTTACACGGTAGGGTGTCTTCAATGGCGTGAGTAAGTGAATATTAACGTCGCACTGTTCAGCTACACGAGGGCTTTTGGCGACGGACCTCTTCAATTTGAACCATGGTCAAGTGACGAGTACGACACCTGAGAGGGCACTTTCCTCTCCTAACTACCACACCACACCAAAGGGAGGACGTTTGAGCTCTCTACAGATTTAACGTGCATCACTCCCCTACACAGCGGGTCTTTAGTGGTACTGGGCTCGAACTCATAGCATGCCAGTCATGATCCGATATCTTGTCCACTGGGCTACCACAGCCCCAGGTCTTCAATGACACAAAGGCTCGAATTCAGGACACACACACACACACACTTTGCAGCTTTTCTTATTTCTGAACGCATTGTAACACAATACTTTCGAAAAAGAAACGTGAGAAGTCGCATTGTTTTGCAATACTTAGACTAAAAACGACAATTATTCACGAAAAAATGTAACAATGCTTAAATCATTTTTTTAAATTACAAAAAAAAAAAAAAAAAAAAAAAAAAAAAAAATTTAAATTTTAAAAAACATTTCTGTAGAATTTTTTAATAAAACAGAAATTAATTACAAAAAGAAATACCTATTCAAGTATTTTGTGCTTGCACAATTATTAAAAGAAGAAAAAAAAAAAAAGAATGATTTTTAGAGGAATTTGATTTGGTTTTCTAAGAACTTTTATGGCTTCTAATTAATTCTTGCTTTAACAGAACTCTGAAGCTTTTACGAAAGTCTTCCCCCCAAAGAATGGATTTTTTTCACTGTTTTTTTAAAAAAAACTTGAACAGAATACGAAAATCTGTTTCTTTCAACAAATCTAAATGTTCAAATACCTTTTGCATAGTCCAAAAATCAAAAAAAAATAATTTTTAAATTTTTAAAAAAATTTTATTCTACGACAATAGGATACCCAGTCAAAAAAAAAATTTTTTTTTTTTTAATTCAAAATATCTTTTATCATATTTGGATTTTGTTCATTTATTTAAGTGAGTGAATGAATATTAAGGTCACACTATTCAGCTAATCAAGGACTTTTGGCGACGGACCTCGTCATTCTGAACCACGGTTTAGTGAAGAGGACGATATCTGAGCTGGTATCCCCTTCTCTAAACTTCCACACCACACCACGAGAGAATGTTTGAGTCTCTACATATTTGTCGTGCATCGATCCCTTCTGCACGGTAAGTTTTTGAAGCGGGTTCTTGGCTCAAACTCATGACACGCCAGCCACTAAGCTACCGCGGCCACTCCATTTATTCAAATAATGATTACGTAGATTTATTTATGATATAAACATAAAAATTTGACATTGCTTGAAAATATAAATAAAAAAAATCAGTATGAATTCAAAATATTTAAAAATGCAAGTGCATATGAAAATGCTTCAATCCAGATTGGTTGATATTTCAACCATTCTGGTTAAATTATGAAACACATTTAGCATCTCTCACAAATAGCCATTTCCCTTATAAATCTTTGATTAAAACTATGCAAGATCATTCATGTTGACGATGATTACTTGAATAAGCTGCTTCAAGGTTAAGGGATTAGATATTCCAAAAATATTTTTTGAATCTTACAGGAAATGTCTATCAAAGCCTGTAGCGGAAATAGTGATGTATAAGTAAACATTTTAATTAATTAGATTTTCTGCCATATATTTGTGTGAGCTTACCTTATCTATTTTACCAAAAAAGACAGGGAGAATTACAAATTTAGAAAATGGTATGTGTACTACAGTGGATTGAAAAGGTTTATTTTATTTTTTATTTCTTCAACGCGGAATTTCACAACCTACCTGTAAGGGAAAGATATTATTTGGTATATACATGATGGTAAAATAAAATGAATTAATTTTTATATTAAGTACAGCTACAAGGGATATGATGTTTATATATATATTTGAGCTTTTTTCTATTTCTACTATTAGTTCACAATCTCTCTCTATTTATCTTGTTCAAATTTTTAATCGTAAATAAAATGCATTTTAAAGCACTCAATTGAGCTGAAATTTTATATACACAATTATTTTGGATGGAGATACAGTAATTTAATTATAATTAATAAAATTAATTAAAACTAATTATTCAAAGAATTACGAATACAGCCACGTTGGCATCATTTTTGGCGACCATTTTAGTGACTTGTGTCAAAACTTGAAAAGGTTTTTTCTCACATTTTAAAGCGCTCATTTGAACTAAAATTTTTTATACACTATTGTTTTGGGTAACAATACGATAATTTAATCATAATTAATTAAAATTAATTGACTGAAATTAATTACTCAAAGAATTAAAGATACAGCCACATTGGCTTCCTTTTTTTAGCGACTTGGGTCAAAACTTTAAAATATTTTTTTTCCTCACGTTTCAAAGCATTCAGTTGAACTGAAATTTTACATACACGATTGTTTTGGATGACAATACGATACTTTAATGATAATTAATAAAAATTGATTGCCACTTAATGTTGTGATTCTGTCCTATGTATATACATATTTATATTAATTGTAACTATTTAATAAAAAGTAACTAAAATTTTTTTTTTGTTGATCTAAGTGGGAATTGACTTAAAATTTTTTTTAATATTTCACTTGTTATGGTAAAGTTAAAGTATTTTTTGTTAAATTAAAATAGACATAGTAGTACTTTTTAACAACATTTATCATGATGTGATGACACATACTTAATAATTACAAGAAAAATGCGCTTAACAGCTTTTTCAGTTTTACAAGGAGAATGCAAGGTCTTGAGGTCACGGATTTTTTAAATTTTTTTTTTAACATTTATAAACCCCGTGCACCACGCAATGTATAACACGAGGGCGTAAAACACAGACAGAAGAAAGGATTACAACACAAACATCCATGCCTTCTCCGGGATTCGAACCCAGTCTCTACGGCACCGCAGACAGCTTCACTGACCACTATACCGGATGGGCGGCGAGGTCACGGCTTAAGTTCAAATTTTGTAGGAAGGTAGATTTAGTTTCCCTGTTGATGAAAATATTTGGTTGTAGAGTCACTACTCAATAACTTTTTAGATATTTACAATTGTAGATGCAATTCACTCGTTAAATTCAGTTCTGTAGCAAACGATTACACGTGATGGGCTTAGCGTAGCAACAACCCATCGGTGTTCCTCGTCGTTAGAAGCCGGGTTCGAGCCCGTGGAGGGTGAATAACTTTTTAAAAAATTTTATGTCTATTTTTACATTTTAATACATAATAGAATTATAATAACATAAGGGAGTTAAAATAAATTGGAAATGTCTTTTTAATGATCAGAAATCTTATATTTGTCACTATCATTCGTATGAGTACAAAATAATACGAGTATTTATCACAAAACAACAAAAGCATTTCGCAAGAAGAACAGGATAGAAGTCCTTTAACAACCAGTTAATCGTGCCTGGAAAAAATACATCGCGAAAGGAAAGAATAAATAAAACATTTACCACAGATTAGCAGTATACAAATATGACTAGCTTCTTACCTCCCATTGTCCGTACAATGGTGAAACTTGTCATAAAAGCAAATGAAACATTATTTCGAAAAGCATCTCGCGCATCGAATTAGAAGTATTACCTATTTCGTGTAATTGTTTATATAAATTAGCATTTTCATAGAGCTTTTCCCTCTAAATTAAACCTTTAGAAATAAAATTCACACAAGTATATCAATCATTAAATAATAAATAAGCTTTTAGGATCGAATTTTATTACTTTTTTAATGGTAAGGAGCGAATGGGTATATTTTGTATTAACCTCATTTCATGAAAATTTGGGAATTTACCACCGAATATTAACTGCATGCCAACGATTTATCGCCAGAGATTTTATAAATTATTACAACTGTTTGATGGTATCCAAAAGCCGATAGCTAAAATTTGCTGAAATTCGAGAAAGGTCAATCAAATCACGAGGTAAACACGTAAGTTCTATAGACACTGTTTTATATATATATATAAAATCTTATTCGAGTTGTTTTAATTATAGCAAAATAAATGAAAACTTAAACAAAATAAACTGTTGATTTATAAGTAAAATATTTGTATTCCCCCCCCCCCATAATTTCTAAGGAAAATATTTAACCTGTAATGAATTGAAATCTAAGAAAATAATAAGAATCTTTTATATTAGCACTAAATCGCTAATCCCCCCCCCCCCTCCAACAAATAGAGTTAGCCAGAAAATTGTTCCAGTAATTTGATTGTTGCCAGTTACGAGAAATAAATTTGCGAGAAAAGGTGAATTCGATCTGAAAAAAATAGAAGGTTAATTGTCCAGGAAAGAATTTTCACACTTCGGATTTATATAAATATTATTTACCTTAAATTTTTTTTATTGGATTGTCCAGGATACATTTTATACACTTTCAAAGGATTTATAAAATGTATCCTGGAAAAAATTTTTAATCTGATTTATATACTTGTTATGAATATAGCCTAATTCGAATTTCAGCTTGATGAATCGTTTGTATTCTATCTATATTTTAAGCTCCAAAACTTGTTGGCAATGGGTCCACGAAATTCTATAGTATGACCATAACAAAAGTACAATATCAGAATTTCGCATGAATGAAATCTCCGAGCTGAGTGAAAGGGAATTTTAAGATCTTGACCGGAAAGTTGTAAATCATTAAGACAGGAACAATCAAAACTCGAAGTGAATGCTAAACAGAACGGAAAATAGTATCATTGCCATTCCCTTAGGGATTAATATTGCATGCAAATAAGTAATTTCTTTCTCATTATTATAGCTAAGTATATGAAATATTAATTGCTCATTAAGTTGTAAATAAACGTCATTAGTATTCTTACTTTTTTATAAATTGTTTCTGAGAATAAGTTATTGGAAAGGCAATGAGGAACAGTTGTGAAATTAATTAAAATGCTGTTAAGCAAGTCATCGGAATCCTTTCTGAAACTAAATTCCTGAGAAGATTTGATTTTTCGTTCTAATACAGAAATACCAGCCTGAAAATTTCTTATCCTTCATTTAAACTTACAAATAAAATTATTAAAAAATACATTAAATATATCTGAATACTATTAAAATTAATCTACTAGAAAGAGAAGAGTTTGATAAATTCAACAAGAAGATTAGAAGAATTCGATATAGCATACAAAAATAAATCATTTGTTTCGATAGTAATTTGCAAAAATAAATAAGTAAAAAAAATATTTTTTTAAAGTCAATCTCTACTTAGGTCAACAAGGAAAATTTTTGTTTTAGTTACTTTTTATTAAATAATTACAATTTATATATAAAAATGTATATGCATATGACAGAATCACAATATTAAGTGGTAAAACGTCTTTTTTATTAAAAACTTTTTAACCACAATAAGTTTGTAATTACATTTTTTAATAAAAATTGAATATAAAAATGTCAAGAATTTATTTTAAAACTAGTGTAAAAGGAATGCTGACGTCTAACTAGAATATGATTCTTCACAAGTTATGTAAGTTAAATCATCACAAATTTAACAAAAACTGTTTTATCCAATGGTGCTGCCATCTAGAGGAATAATGTTGACCGAAATATATTTCTTAAACTATAATTAGTAAATTCCATTTAATTATTGAATTTATATTAAAAAAAACTGTATTAATATCAAGTGTCATCCACTACAAGTTCAAAAAATTTATTTGAACTTGAGTGAATGAATAAAAAGTATTTTATTAACAAATGAAAATTTGAACAAGATAAATTAATGGAAAAGTTGAGAGTGTGAACTAATAGTAGGAATTCAATAATAACAAATAAATAAAAGTAATCTTGTTCTCGACCTAGGTTAGCCACCAACACCATCATTACTCATTTAGTCGAAAGGTGGCAATCGGTTGAGTTATTTGTGCCTAGGTTTGGGAGATTGTGACTCACGCACATTTATTTACCACGGTTACCGTTTGTACGTACATTTAACTACGTCTACTTAAAATGGTTGCAGTGGGGGCCTACTTTTGTAAGGGGCGCAGGGCCTCAAAAAATCTTAAAACACCACTGATCTTTTTGCACAATTTTTCAATTCCCACTATTAGTTCACACTTTCCCTATGTATATTTATTTATATCTATATATTGTTCAAATTTTCAATCACTAACAAAACACTTTTTGTTCATCCACTTAAGTTCTAATATATTTTTTTACACTTGTAGATGACAATTGATGACATTTTTTAAATATTAATTAATTATTTTATATTTTTTAATTTTAACCTGTGTTATTTCCTATGTAGTTAGAGTTACCTGCAACAGATGACGCCAGTAGGTTTACTTGGCTTCAAATACATTTTTTAAACCTTTAGTGGATGACACTTGAAGTTAATACAGTTTTTTCAAATATTAATTCATTAATTAAATTTCATAAACGAAAAAATTTTTTTCTTTTCTTTGCTGACCAAAGTAGGAACTGAATTTTTTTTAATGATACTTGTTTACACAGATTTTCAAAACAGCATACCTTGTAAGTTGTGTAGTAGTAAGAGTTGTGTAGATATATCATATATTAATTAAGCAAAACAAAAAATGAATGAGTATAAAAATTGATCAATTATATAAACAGAAAAAATACGTAGAAATGTACATGAAAAAATTAATCTAATTTAAAACAAATCTCCCAAGCGTCTTTTTTCAAACAAAAATTCATCTAAGACGCGGCCTGACTGAGTATTGGATCCTTGTGCTGTTTTTTTTGTTTTGTTCACTTAATTAAATTTTTAAATGAAATTATTTTTTCTAATAAAATAAAAAAATTAACAATTTAAATGTGTTAAAAATGTTCCAGAAAAAATAAAAACAATGGAAGAATAAGAACGCATGTAATTTTTTTCTACTATTTAATATTACTTGTATTCTCTGGAATAGTATATATAATACCATGGAAATTTTTTTTCCTTGTATGCTAAAGGGTATTAGTAGAGGATCAATTATTGATTTCAGTATGTGTTGTTTTATTCCTTTTTGTTACGCTTAAAATCATAACTGACAGAATTTTTCATCCTAAATTTTTTTATTTTTTTTATTTTTTCAATTTAAAATAAAAAAAAAACAATTTTTTTTTTTGAAAAATAAGACATTTTTTGAATTTCAGTTAAGTGGCTGTATCAAATGAAATATTCAAGGATAACTGTAACAAGTTTTATGTTACTTCGATTCGATTGATTACAACATATAGTTACATTTAATTTCATCGTGCTGCTATCTATGGGTATTTTTGGAAACTGAAACAAAGTGTGTGTTTCAGCTGTTTCGGCGAAATTAAGCAATACAGAAGTATGAAACTTGGCATGTAGAAGCTATAGGTTATTATGCTATTAACCTCGAAGAGTTTTTTTCGAAATTAGCTTTAGATTTTTTTAAATTCAATTTTTAAGCGATTTTTCAGCTAAATCTGTACTATTCAGAGAAAAGTTTGTGTGTTTCAGCAGTTCCGGCAAAATTCAGGAACTCAGGAATTTGAAACTTGGCATGTAGAAGCTATAGGTCGTTATGCTATTAACCTCGAAGAGTTTTTTTCGAAATTCGCTTTAGATTTTTTTAAAATTCAATTTTTATGCGATTTTTCAGTTAAATGGAGATATGACGTCATCAGCCATGCCAAGTCATAACTTTGCGAAAATTAATGTTTCGAGCTGTTCTGGGGGGAATTTCAACACATTTTATAGTAAATATACGTATTTATGGTTGTTTTTATTAGTTTTTTTAACTCTTAGTGGAGGAATTACAGTTGTTTTTCGAAAAAAATCATCCTAAGAAAATGTTTTTTCTAAATTTTATTTTTCCGATTGGCAACACTAATTTGATAACAGTAAATAATTGGAAGATGCATTGGTTTTCCAGTTAAGCCTATTATGTATTTTTTCAATAACTAAATTAAATTCGTTTAATATACACTTTTTCCTTTATTGGCAGATTCCATGTTTTTCCATTATAACAAAAAAGTAGAAAAATGTAACTTTAGAAAATGACACTCAATGTAAACTGAAATTAACAGATTGTCAATATTGTGATTTTAAGTTAGAATTTCTATTGACGTATAATATTTTTTGTCATGCTTTTTTTTTTGTTCTGAGCTGCTTCTGATAGTTTCATCAAAATCAAATCTTAACTTATCAATTTAAAGTAGCTTTTTGATTTGAATTAATATTATAATTTCAATGTACTATATGTAAGGTTACTTTTATATTTTTTTATTTCTTTTCCAATTTTAAATATTTAAGATTTTCAGTTATGTGCTTTTTTTGTTGTTGTTCAGAACTGTTTATGGCAATTTTATCAAATTTAGGGCTTACTTTTTCTGTTTTAATAACCTTTTAATTTAAATTAAAATATAATTCCTATTTCAGTTCTGAACTAACACTCTATATTAGATGTATTACTGAGATGTTAGATAGTATTATATGAGGTATGGGTGCAATGCTAATTTAATTTTTTTTCAGTTGAATGCTTTCTAATATTTCTTATTCATGATAGCATTTAGTGAATCAGTTTATCATCATTCATTTTTTCTTTCGGCTCATCTATTGCAGGTTATTTCTCCCATAGCAGAAACTCACTACTGCTATCACTTTTCTGTAATAATTTTTATTTATATTTGCATTCATTCATATCTATTTACTCTTTAGCTTGCTAATTTTCTCTCTTACATTGAAATATTTGTTTTTGTTAAATTATTATTTACTTTCAAGCCAAATTGCAATTTGTTTAAAATTATTTTTAATGTGAACATTCATTTGAAAAAAAAAATGTTTTCAATTTTTGGTTTTCTACTTCATACAGGGTTTTACCCTCCCTAAAAAAATATTATAATTGCTATGATAGAAGAATTTTTGTTTTTAAAATTTAACCCGTGCGAAGAACGGGCATTTCAGCTAGTTATTTAAATAAAACTCTCAATGATGGAACGTATATGCAGTCGTTCTTCTATACAACGAACCTCTATTTTGCAAACCTTTTCCTGGAACCAAAACATTTTTTTTTTATTGTAAGACAACCTCCAAATAGCGAAATATGTTTTCTATTTATCGAACTTTTCCTCTTTCGGTTCGATTTTTGAAGTGAAAACTTCTTTAGCGACGCTGGGCACTTTTGGGTAGGGGAAAATCTTATAGGTTCGCGTCACCGACATGCTCTGACTGGCGCACGCGCAGTCTGCTGTTCGCCTTAGACACTTTTTGGATGGGTGAAATCTCGTGCGTTCGCGTCAACGACATGCTTATAAGCAGTATATCTGTAGTTACACAGCTGACGTATAGTGCAGTGTATATTTTATAAGTGAAATTCAATGGATTCAGTAAAAAGTTCAATGTGTATATACTGTGCATTGTTGAAATAGTGTTTTTGTTTGATTATTATTTGAATCGTTTAATTGAAGAATCATTGTGTAGTACAATAGTGAGTACTAAATAAATAAACTAATATTTTTAAGATAAAAAATAAATAACAGAAAATTATTTTAAATACTCGCATTTATTTTGGCGTTTGAAAAATTTGCATTATTTATTTTCTAATATTTAACTTCTGCAATGCATCACGGAATCCGGATTAGTATTTAACAGTGGCTTAGACGTTTTCTTACTACCGTGGTAAAACAGACTTCTAGCTGTTCAATCATATTTTTATCATGGATTTTGAAATTAAAAATTTTATAAAATCTAATAATAATTCAAGATTAATGTGTTGAAGTTTAAAATATGGTTATTACTGCAAATAATCATCATAAAAGATCAACAAGTCATCGAGAGGATTTAACGTTAGAATTGAAAAGGTTACAAAACAATACACTACAAACAGTCACCAAAACTTTTCTAGAATTCATCTCCAACAAGAATGATTATTGATATTTCCATTCAATTGTCAAAGTTTGCATGCGCATGCAGCTGTCCTAAGAAATGATGCTTTCGTAAAAAAAAGTCAAATGCTCTGCTTTTGTCAGAAATTCGTATGAAAAACGAAGAACCACTTGATATTCCGAATTTCAACCTTGTTGTAACTTATAAAAGATCCGAAGTTCCAGCAGCAGGCGTAGCTATTTATCACAATACTCAAGATACGTCACACTTCACATACGGACATACATACTAAATTCACTAGAAGCATTGGTGTTAATGTTTCTGATATAGGCGAAATATGCGTTGCTCGTTGCGATTCCGAGAATGGGCAATACATATTAATGGTTGCCGTTTATATTTCGCCTGGAAAATCTATGAGACAGATACAACAATTTTTATTCGAAAATTTGACTTTTTATACAAACGAAGGTTTTGAATTACTCGAAAAGAGATTTGACGAAATATGTGATAATGTACCAAAGATTTTAAGTGGAGCCTTCAATATTAACTTTGCAGATGTAAAAATCTATCACTAATTGATTTTCTAAATGGAACACTTAATTTAAATATGCCCAATGATCGAAAACTCAGCACTATAAAATATGAAGCGACGATAGATGCGGTTCATACGCGATACTTAGATAAATTTCAATCAAACATTTTCCTTTCTTACTTTAGTTACCATAAGCCTACTGTATCTTTTTTGGAACAAAATGAAATGATTGAAAGTACAAAAAGTCTGAGTTTTGTTGAAATTAATGATGACAATGATGCAAACAATTAAAATAATGTTAAAAATCAAGTACATTGAAATTTAAGTAAATACAAATACTATCCATAAATAATATGATTGTATATTAATTGTTATTTCAATTGAACTGTATTTATATTTTGTCATGATCTTGTATAGACCGTAATATATTTGAATAATAAAAAACCATATAAACATGCATATAATTGTTGCTCGGAGTGTCAATAGATGTGAAAACTAGATTGATGTTGATAATTTTAATTCAAACATTATGAAATTTCAAATTTTAATACTAAAAGTTCTAAGTTTTCCCTTCTATCGACAGTCTCTATAACTGCCATATTTTGTTTTTCTCCTTATTTTTAAGATATTTCAGGACATTTTTCAAATTATTCTCTCTTTTAGCACAATCAATGATCTTTAGCAGTGATCAATGATCTTGAACTGGGGTTTTACCCAGGTGTCTAGCTACGGTTTTTTCAAATATTAATTCATTAATTAAATTAAAAAATGAATAAATTGTAAAAAACAAAAATACTTCAACAGCATATATAGAAAGGAAAACCGTTTGTTGTATCCCTGAGCGCAATGGATAACGCGTTGGACTTCTATTTCAAAGATCGTGGGTTCGAATCGAACCTGGGATGGGCTAATTCTGAGAATGCGATTTGTTTTTACTGTACTATTTTATTAGAATAATCGAATTTAATTAAGGAATAAATAGTAACAAACAGAAAAATAGTCCAACACCCTATATAGAAAGGAAAATTGCAAGGAAAATCGTTTTCTGTAAGTATTGAATTTCCTACATATTTATATTAATTGTAACTATTTAATAAAAAGTAACTAAAGTAAAATTTTTATTTGTTAACCGAAGTAGGAATTGACTTACTTTTTTTTACATTTCTTGTTGATGGGTAAGATAAAAATAAAAAACTATTTACCAAAAAAAAGTGCGAATAATTATTTTTTAAAAATAAAGCAGCGTTTATAAATTTAAAATTTGTTTTATGTGGTTTTTAAAGTATATTAAAAGATGAATCTCTATCGAATTTTCCACATAACGAACTTTTTTTCGGTATTTAACGACTTCGTTAAATTTGAGTCCAACTGCATGCTTAAAATATCACTGTATTCAATATTTTCAGGCGACTCAAGCCTCTTGTATCAAACAAAACCACTTGTTTATACTGTAGTCTGTTTCTCAAGCGAATTAATGAATTATGAAAATTCTCAAGCCTGCAACAGACAACAGAAATGCTTATTAAAAATCTCCATATTGTTTCATGATCTATATTGTACGGTCAATTCGTGCTACTTACGGACTCTTAAAAATAAATATCATGATAATAATTAATTACTCAATTGTAAATTTATTGAATTTAAAAAATTTATTAATATACCTCTTTTATTGCTTCTTTTTTTAGTACACCTTCATATTTCCAAAAGTTAACGATTTAATTTTTCGAATGAATGGTCTCAATTCATGTGACGTCATAATCACATGATAATGATAACCACGTGCTTTTAGCCAATCAGTTCAAAAACTCATGTGACGTCATAGTCACACGATAAAAGCAATCATGTGTTTCTAGCTAATCAGCTCATGCGTTTCGTTGTTGCCAACTTTTGTTTTTTTCAGAAACTTTCTCTCAAAAAGTAAAAATTTGTTAATAATAATGCACATAGGTAGACAAAATGCATTTTATTTAAAAATACATGCATGAAGTAATTTTTTTTTTCATTTTTAAAATCTTTAAGATGTTTTTTATACCATTTGAACATCTTTACCCAATTATGAAATTTTAAATTTTATCTAAGTTTTACAAATAGATCAACCAGTACAATTAGTTTGATGTTTGTTTTGAATTCAATGGAGATCACGTGTTTGTCTTTATCATGTGACCACCATGAATTGAGCCCATAAAATTACATAAGAAATAATTTCCATTCCTAAAAGAGATGACCACGTAGCCTAGTGGTCATGACCACTAGTTCGCGGTTGGCGTATCATGAGTTCGAGCCCTAGTACCCCTAAAACTCGCTTTGTAGAGGGGCTGATACCCATCATATATGTTGAGTCTATAAGCCCTTCCGTTGACGTGGTGGGGTAGTTTGGAGAGGGGATGCCAGATCAGGTGTCCTCTTCGTCACTTGACCGTGGTTCAACGCTACGAGGTTCAGGCCCAATAGCCCTCACGTTGCTTTATAGTGCGCGCGCGACGTTAATAAAAATTCATTCACTATTATTAATGGGGCTGTTGTGGGCCGTGGGTAGCCTAGTGGTAAGAGCATCGGACTCCAGACCAGGCCTGGGTTCGATGACACCAAATGACCTCCGAGTACAAACGGAGTACGTGCTCGTTAAATCAGTGGGTCTGAAAGCCTTGTGGGTGGTCGCAGCAGAAACAACGAGTGCAGGGGGGCTAGAGAATATTTCCCTCCCCTTCTGTTCCATGCCCACTTGTGGAGGTGGAGATAGGTGGTGTCGCCATCTATCGTGTAGAAGTCCAACCTGTCTCAGGCTCTGGCAACTATCATTCCTCCCCTTCGGGAAAGACACGACAACAACGACAAGGAGCAATTGTAACCCAGTGATGAATGTCGTCAAATACTGTAACTAAAATGAAACATATCTGTAATACAAATTTTAAATTACTCTAAATGATTTCCAATGAATTTTTTTCAGTAAACTTAATAGATTTATTTTATAATACATTTGAAAGAATAAACACTATGTACATAAATGGTATGTAAATTTATATTCGATGAATATTATCTTTTATCAAGAATAAATGCTTCGTTGAAAAATTGTTCTCCATCAATGTATGAATTGAAAGAATCTCTCGTGATTTCGATCAGTCATCTGAACATCGATTCACAGGGGGCCAGGATTCTTGGCGTAATTTTTGATGAAGCTTTTCATATTTGCGGACGGGCCCCCTCCATCTCTGACAGGCTGGAACGACATATTTGGATAGGAAACCTTGGACAAAATATTTCTGAAAAAAGGTCAACTTTCTTATCAATATTGAATAGTTTACTGTTTATTTTTAGACTTCATATATTTAAGCTTAATTTGTTGTTGTTGTTGATACATGTATAAGATCTCATCAGTTCTTTTCGCCAACCAATCGGATGTCCAACTATCCTGTATTCCGATTTTTGAAGTGACTGGTAGACGAGGTATTACACAAATGAACCAATTTTTATTAATTTTATTCCAATTTGAACCATTCTACCAAGTTTTCAGACGTATATATTTTAAAATTAATGGAAAGTTGGCTGTTTAATTCTTTGTACTGAATCAGATTATGTGATAAAATCCAACTTAATATCACATCTTACGTGAAAGGGGGGAAAATAATGCGTAATTACTCCAACAACTCAACTTGAGCTTTTATCAATAATTCACCAAGTTGGAGACGAAAGGCCTCATCACACACGCATAAAACCTCGAACAACCGTTTCGGAAATTTTTTCGAGCAACTGTGAAAGTGAGGAGTTGCCTTAAACAAAACGATACGCTCTGACGTCAGCCATGCCCTATCTTCACGTTGAAAAATTACTCACTGATTCATTCAGAAAACGAGCATCCATAAAAATTTCTCTTATTCCGCGTGCGCTTTTGTTGACGGGCGAGAACAGAAACGGAGCGCCATTCTCTTTTAAACATTATAAACCTGATATATATTCCTGATGTGTTTGACGAATCCGAGGCTGCCATCATTACCGCTATCTTATTTAGGACGTGGGGAGATGAAGGCCCCCGAGCAATTCTTTCAGCTCACTAAGATAAGTTCGAAAGGGTTGCTTCAAAGAAAAATTGCTCCAAATGGGTATACGTGTGATAAGGCCATTAGTCTTCAAACAAACACGATCAATTTTTTTACAATCATTTTGCGTAAACTTTTATCAATCGAAATTTAAAGAAAATTACGGTGCCTTTCACATTTGAACATTTTTGCAAATAAAATATTCAAACAAAATAAAATAAAAAACAGAATGCAAGTTGGCGAATATTAAAATAAACTGCCAAATAAATTAAGTTACCAAAAATTATTATCGTAAGGGGTGTTTTCCAGAAATTGCCAGAATACCATTATTATCAAATCCAGGAAAGCGCACAATTTAATAGGCGTCCTGTTTTCATTCAAATAATACAAGAAAACAACACCAAAGAAGCATATAATTTTACATTATTCTAAAAGAAAAAGAATACTCACTTCATAAATGAAACAAAATAGCAATACCCCAAAGGTAACAGCATACAAAGTAAAATGGTAGGATGCAACAGGAGCTCTCTTGAACTGAAAAGTAAGTATTAATGTAAACTAACATTTCATTGTACGAGTTTTAAATTATTGAGATAAATCTAATTTTCAAACACTTTACGCAAAAGAAGAGTGTGCTTTAAAAATAAGAAAACAGCATCTTGCCCAAAATATAATCTTCCTCTGATCACGACAAACAATCAGAAAAGTTGTGTTGTGTTGTTTCTAATGCCACCTGTTTGATGGTGTCAGATCGAGGCCCACGAAATTCATCGTGGCAAGGGGCAAGGTGTATGCCTGTCGTTAGATTTTAGCTTTGAGCACCATGCAGGTGACAGTACGATTTGGCTCGGTTCTAACACGACAGATGGTGACGCCACCTATCTCCATTTCCACAATTTAGGCATGGAACTGGAGGGGAGGGAAATATTCTCTTGCACCCTGCATCCGTGGTTTCTGCTGCGACCGCCCACAAGACTTTCGGACCCACTGATTTAACGAGCACGTACTCCGTGTGTACTCGGAGGGTATTTGGTGGCATCGGGCATTGAAGCCAGGCCTTCCAGTCTGGAGTCCAATACTCTAACCACTAGGCTACCCACGGCCCTAGAAAAGTTATATAAAATAGAAATTGCACTCAAAAAGAATAATGCAAAGTCATAGACTGGGAACAAACAATATCATTTAACATTCTAAAATATTAATAGTTTATTTACTCATCTATTTTTAGTTCACCTTAGAACTCAATCTATTTTTATTTCAATTTTTCCTGTAAATTACTTGTACATTTTTACATTATTTTTGGGCCGTGGGTAGCCTAGTGGTTAGAGCATCGGACGCCAAACCAGAAGACCTGGGTTTGATGCCGGATTCCCCCAAATACTTACCGAGTACAAACGGAGCACGGCCTCGTTAAATCTGTGGGTCCGAATGGTGTCGCCATCTATCGTGAGCAAAATCGTGCTGTCACCTTCATGGCCTCAAAGCTTAGGCTAATGACAGACGTATCTCTAGCTCGTTGCCATGATGAATTTCGTGGGCCTCGATCTGACTACGTCAGACAGGTGGCATAAGCAGCAACAATAAAATTATTTTTGACGCTCTACTAACTTCCACTCCATCCTAAAGAGAGTGGATCAACCCCTCTACTCGGTGGATCTTCAGAGGCATCAGGGCACAAACCGGCGGCGTGATAATGTTGACCAAGAATCTGTTTACCATGACCATCAGGCTACCGCTACTCCTTCTGTTAGACAAAAGTTGCAACAGATGTCAGTAGTTGTATTGGGTGCTTCATACAGAAGTATATACTTTCCAGATGCTATAAAATAGTGACAAAGACAAGCTCTATCTCAGTGAACTCAAGTAGAAATACTCTTAAAGTTTGTGTCTCATCCCTAACGGAAGTGACGTAGGCAATAGCATGCGTGTCATGTGACTAGTCAGTCAAAATGACGTTTTCTGCAGTGGAAAAAGGTTTTTTGTGTGCTTAAATTTAACAAAATGTCACGGAAGGGAAATTTTTGTATATGTTAACTCTTTGGTTGATGCAACAGAGTTGCAGGACAACATTGACAACTTCATTCTCCAATTGGAGGGTGACCCATCACACTGGTCTGGAGACGAGATTACCTCGATGACCATCTTCCTTAAAAATAGATTGGACGATTCACGGACTAAAGCATGCCTCTTACCCAATTGCAGAAGTATTGACGTAACGCTTTTTGATTACCTCCAAGTGCGGTACGTAAAGAACAAGGTATTCGCAAGGACGTCATAAGGCATGGGCCAACTGGGACAAGGCCCTCGCTCTCTGTGGGGACCTCGCTTCGTCCTCAACTCTGTCTTAATAAGATCATGATGCGGATAATTTTAATGGTCAAATATTATTCCCGTGCATATTCCCCGAAACTCACAGGGAATTTCAAACTGAATGTCGATTGGCAAAAGTGGCAAGACTGTGTTATTATATGATGACCCTTGTCCATGCCTAAGCCTAATATCATAAACTATCATTCAACTCATTTACTCAAAATACGACCATCGGTCGAGCCGGTTTGTGTCTAGATTTTTGAGATAATAAGTCGTGCACATTTGTTTCAAATTATCGTTTGAAAGAGAATTTGACAATGCATGCTATGTACTGTCTACTTTCAAATATCTCGGGTAGGGCCTTCCTTTGCCGAAGGGCCGGAGGGTCTTGCCCACTCATCGAGCAAGTCACTTATTGAGTATATCCGAGACCAGTCGAAACGTCAGGTCCGTGACAGGCTATGAATTGTTGAAGAACACTGTTTAAGTTTTGTGAGCCAGCTGCTTCAGGACAAGTGTCTGCTCATTCAATAACGAATCGTGTTGTGGTATGTATCGCATTATAAAACGATCCGATGCGATGTTGAATATGTCTAGTTAGTGTATGTTTATTAACGTCGAATTCTAAAACAACACCTTGTATAGGCGATGGACCTCATAGTTTTGAAAAAACGACCAAGTCACGAGGACGACACCTGAGATGGAACTCCTTCCTCAAACTACCACACCAATCCATCAGGAAGATTTTGAGTTTGTATCAGCTCCTCAGGGGCACTAGAGATCGAATTCATGATACGCCGGCCACGAGTTCGTGACCATAACCCTTAGGTTACCGCGGTGACTTCATTGTCCGTGAGTGTGTGTACAAAAATGCTGGAAACGAAGCTTTTTAAGTTATAATTTATTCTGAAAATTAAGAAATAAACAAGTACTAAGTAAAAGTGAGATAAAATGGTTTTTTAAATCAAAATTTTTACTTTTCTAACATCATAGGTGTTGGTAGTAAATATGTCTGAACAATATGAAATTTTATTCTATAATAATTTGGTCGTTGAATTTAACTCTATAATTACGCGGGATTATATAATTTTATAAAATATACTTACGTTTAGAAAATGGACCATAAATTCTGGAGGGCTAAGAGTTAAATAAGCCACAAGAATAAATTCAGCTATCAATACACCAACATACAATCCTAAAAATTAAACAATCGAATTTCAATAACAATTTACGAATGTATTATCTAATTCAAAAGAATTCTTGCCTTAAATCACAGAAAGCTGTTAAAAAGCAACCTATTTCGAAAGTTTTCAAAACTTGTTTTTACGATCATTCGTGAGATTTATTTCAAAAGACAAAATATATGGTAAAAACTTTATGGTTCTGTTATGCATATAGGATGATTTTAAAAATCACACAAACAGCTTAACACTATTCAGTAATATAACCTCTATCCTGTTTTAATATTGTTGCCATGAAGCATTTGAAAATATTATTTATACAAGTGACTTTAACAGTCTTCCGCGAAGAAAAAAAAAGTACTATTTTAACAATGAATTCTAAATGATTTAGAAGTTCCTCAAAGGAATTATACAACTAATGATAACTTTAGATTTTTATAATACCACATATAAGAATAGAACCGAAACACTCAAAATATTTTTAACAAACTTTCGTCTCAAACGTACTGTTCGAAAAGAAATTGTTCCTGTAGGGTGATCCGCTGGCGAATATTGTGGCGCCTGTTACGTACGTCATCATATTTGTCGTGAGAATGGTCGTTCCTGTGTAAGCTGCATTTGGAGCAAATGCATTCTCTCTGTCGAAAGTGAAAGGTTCATACCTATTCAAAATAAGAAAAAAAACTATGTAATTACATACAAAGTGTTCGTCTTTATCAACATGACAGGGCATATAGAAAAATACAGCATGTATCAAAGTTGGAAGATTACATTGGTTTTATTTGCTTGCTTGCTTACCAACGTAACATTTCGAAGCAACACGAGAATATTGGCAATAGAGTGATGTAATATATTTCCCTATTCCGAAGACCGTGTCGTTCAATTCCAAACAGAAATCGCAAAATTTCCTTCCATCATTTTATTTACAAACAAAATTACTTAATACATAGAGCAAATAGAACATTATAAAATCAGACCTTGCAACTTTTACAACAGTAATCGATTGAATAAAAATAAATCGGAACAAGAATCATCGTTGCCACAGTCCCAAGCTAAGTAATTATTTCTCTTTGAACTGTTTGAATTTCCCCATCGGATAGGGAAGATGCGCTCATAATTCCCTTTCGTAGAGATTACCAAGAAACTGCTGTACGACTTGCCACAGAAAATACAAAAAAAGATAGCATATTTTTATTTCATGTCTTCATTGAGATAAGCCATCGTGGCAGATTTTATTTTGATGCATTTGTAAAATTTGCGAAAAATATGTGGTGTCCTAACAATCAGGAAGCTCACATGTTATGGAATATGGCCAACTATCAGTTTATGATTAGGATTCGTTCCAGTATATGTAAAATGTACACTGAAGAAATAAATTAAGAGAATTCGCATATTTTACCTATTTGCATGGAAAGAACCGAACTGAATGAAAAACCACTGCTTCTAGATAAAAATGCAAATCTTGTACGGCAAATACGTAAGCGTACACGTACGTGCAGGTGGAGCCAGCAGAAAAAAAACAAGCTTTATAAGCGCGTGTAAGTAACGACGTATTTCGTTCACCAGCACACCTCGGCGAATTTCTTGGTGTTATTTTGAAGCAATCGGTTCAATTCAAATATATCCCATATTCAAGCCATATCCCCTATTAACCCATTTCTTTTGTTTATTCTGCAACCGCTGTTTCATACCTTTCAACTCCAACGAGTGTTACGCTCGATCATGCGTGTGCATTGCAATTGTTGAATGGTTATTTGTTATGTATTGTATCAATGTATGTACGTATCAAATTTCGTTAAAATTGGTCCAGTAGTTCTAGAGATAATCTATCAAGTCTGCAAATTCTCTTAATTTCTTACTCCAGTGTATATTCTCAAAGGAGGAAAAATTAAAAACCCAAACAGCTTAATTGAAAAAATAATTGTGACATCATCTTATCTGATTGAAAATATAATTACATTTTGCCATTTTGTAAAAGGAATGAAGAGATAAATCAAAGATACCATGATCGCTGCAAATTTCAGTTCTGATTAATTCATTCTGTTAAAGAGTAGAGGACTTTTAGTTCGAGTTTTAAGTGATCATATGTCATAAAGGACTCTGAGGTCAGTTATACATTAAATTAATCATAAAATATTCCGGATGATTTGGTATGATACCCTAGAGATAGATATAAATTCATGCACTCTAATGTTTATCTCATAGTAGCTCAATTACGAGGCCTTTTACCAAAAGTTAATTATTATACATGTTTGTATCAATCCAGTCAAGAATGTCCTCACTTATTATCATGGAGCAGGTCAAAAGTGAGAACACTTTTCAAAAAGAAAAAAAGAAAACCTATTAAAAAAATAAGTTTTTGATGTTAGCTATTTTTGTACCATTAAACATTCTTTATTCTCAAGACTTTAAGGTACTTAACAATAAAACATTTTCTTTTATTTTGATATTTGGAATCAAATGTAGGAGTTGAAATACGAAATATGTTTTATATAGAAAAGAACGAATTGATGCAATTAAGAACAAGTAATATACCAAAATATGCTATTTCTGTATAGATAGTGAAATCAAAATATAATTGTTGAAGCAATCTTTAGTCTGAGAAAAATGTGCCAAGCTCAAGTCCTGTTCAAGACTGCTTTTTGTCGTCATTTGATTAAATTCCAATTTAATCTTTCTTTTTTCCCCTCCAGAATAAAGTTTGTTGTTGTTGTTTTATGTAAATTTATTCTTTAAATGTGCATACTAAACAAGAAAGAACTCCAAAACTTGCCATGTTTGCTGACGACAGTAGCCGTAAGCGAAGGAGTGGACTGCTATTTGGATGAGCAGGAAGGAGATGACTGAAAACGAGGGGATGAAACTGAGGATGCTCCTGGGTGGCTGCTTCTTTGACAAGTGGTGATACGCTGTGGTTGCACCAACTGTAAGTAAAGAATTTCTTACGTAAAATATATACTATAACGCTGTTAATTTCCTATGCTAAACGGTCAGAGATTGTATTATGTAATTGAGTACATATACAAATATTTTATTTAAAACAAATGAATACATATGATTAAATTCTATAAAAATATTACCTTTCTTAAAGAAGTTCTCTTGTATTACAAATGCTCATTCGAATTACCTAAAAAATCGTGATATGCAAAATTTCCTCTTCTAAATACACTGCTGGCCACCGTAAATGCAACACCATGAAAGAAGCACGCAAATCACATGAAATTTACAACATGCATTAGCGGAGGTGAGATATGCAAATGATTAGAATTTCAGCGCAGACACACATCACGCACGCCTGTGGCGCCACCTCAAAGCGCTATTTAAGGCTTGGAGATTTCGACGATTTCAAGTTCGGCAATTGTGATATTCTTGTGGTTTTTTCAAAAAACGATCAGTTATGTCTCGTAGAAAACATTGAACAGCTTTTGATCAAGTATCCGAGTTCGACAGAGGAAGGATAGTGGGCTACCGAGATTGTGGATTATCTTTCAGGAAATCGGTAGTCGTGTTGGACGAAACCAAGCAACTGTAATGTGGATATGTGATTGTTGGATGCAGGAGGGTACGACGGACCGACGTGGTCGATTGAATCGTACTTTAAACAGCCAGCGCTACATCTCCGAGGTGTCGGAGCCAGTTGTCCTTCCTTACCTTCAGGGCTTGACCGCAGCCATATTTCAACAGGATAATGCGCGACCACACGTGGCACACATTGTCCAAAGGTTCTTCGTCAATCACCAGATTGAATGGCTTCCCTGGCCAGCTCGCTCTCCGGATCTTTCGCCGATAGAAAACACGTGGTCCGTGGTTGCTCAACGATTGACCCAGATGACACACCCAGATGACACCCCCAGCTGCCACACCAGATCAACTTTGACAACGTGTAGAAGCTGCTTTGTCTGCTGTACCCCAAGAACACATTCAAAGTCTCTTTGAATCAATGCCGAGGCGTGTGGCAGCGGTGATCCGCAACAATGGCGGCTACTCTGGCTACTGATTCTGGCAGGAATTACACTTCACAGAAATCTATAAATATAATCATTTGATACTTGGTCAACATGTTATCTACAAAATAAATTTTTTTGTGCTATCTCTTGTCTTTCTTGGTGTTGCATTTACGGTGGCCAGCAGTGTAGTTTTAGATACTTGCACAACAGCATTTTTTAAAATGTTGAATTTAAAACGTTATGAAATAAATAATAAGGGTAATAAGGGATTCAATTGGTAAAAATATAAAAAGCCGTGTTTAAAACTTAAAACTTTATACTCGAAGTTTGCTTTTTGTGTTAATTTATCCTTTAATGACACTACAAAACCAGCTTTAAAATGGAATATTTCAGTGGTTAAAAATACAAATAAATCTCTACTAGCGAATTCTTTTTCAATAGATATTGTTTTTCATTTTATTGTTGAAATGAGAATGTTACCTACACAAGAATGGTGGTGCCAAGTTTAAGACGATATCAATGGTGACGTAAGCTCCGTCAGATGGCCTCTGTCCATCCTTCAAAGAAAAGAAATATGGCAGTTATCGAGACTGCCGATAGTAGTGAAAACTTAGAACTTCTAGTGTTAAAATTTGAAATTTCATAATGTTTGAATTAAAATTATCAACATCAATCTGCTTTTCACATCTATTGACACTCCGAGCAACAACAAATGCATGTTTATATGGTTTTTTATTATCCAAATATATTACGGGCTGTACAAGATCATGGCAAAATATAAATACAATTCAATTGAAATAACAATTAATATACAATCATATTATTTATGGATAGTATTTGTATTTACTTAAATTTCAATGTACTTGATTTTTAACATTATTTTAATTGTTTGCATCATTGTCATCATTCATTTCAACAAAACTTAGACTTTTTGTACTTTCAATCATTTCATTTTGTTCTAAAAAAGATACAATAGGCTTATGGTAACTAAAGTAAGAAAGGAAAATGTTTGATTGAAATTTATCTAAGTATCGCGTATGAACCGCATCTATCGTCGCTTCATATTTTATAGTGCTGAGTTTTCGATCATTGGGCATATTTAAATTAAGTGTTCCATTTAGAAAATCAATTAGTGATAGATTTTTACATCTGCAAAGTTAATATTGAAGGCTCCACTTAAAATCTTTGGTACATTATCACATATTTCGTCAAATCTCTTTTCGAGTAATTCAAAACCTTCGTTTGTATAAAAAGTCAAATTTTCGAATAAAAATTGTTGTATCTGTCTCATAGATTTTCCAGGTGAAATATAAACGGCAACCATTAATATGTATTGCCCATTCTCGGAATCGCAACGAGCAATGCTCAGTATATACATATTGAACTTTCACTAAATCCATTGAGAATTTCACTTATAAGATATACACAGCACTATACGTCAGCTGTATAGCTACAGATAAACTGCTATAAGCATGTCGGTGACGCAAACGCACGAGAGTTCATCCATCCAAAAAGTGTCCAAGGCGAACAGCACACTGCGCGTGCGCCAATCAGAGCATGCCGTTTGACGCGAACCCATCAGATTTTCCCCTACCGAAAAGTGCCCAACGCCGCTAAAGAAGTTTTCACTTCAAAAATCGACATTATATATATTTTCACTTGGAAATTATGTCTTGCATATCGATATATGTATTACTATCTCTTTTCCATTTTTCTTGTATACTCTTTTTAAAATCAAATTGCCATATAAGACGACATGGTACCCAAAAAAATCCTCAAACTATCAATTTTTTTTTTAATGCTTATATGATACCTCGAATCATTATAAACATGCGTGCAAAATTTCAAAGCTTTACCTGCATTTTTTTATTAAGTTACGGAACAATTTTTGATGCTGGGCAGCAGACAAAACAAAACTGCCACGCACACTTTTCAAATCTACTAGAAAAGTGCCTGTTAAAAAAATGAATTAATCAATTTTCTACTGCGCACAAATGAGACTAATATATGTAGATGTTATAATGTTACATATGCAGTAACAAATCATTTCAAGAAAGAATTATGCAATGAATGCAAAGATTCTAGTTTGTGTATTGTTTATTGGAAGAGAAAATGGATTTGTGGTCAAGATTTAAAAGTTGTGCTTGTTTTTTATGATATTATAAATGAAACTAAAGCTTCAAAATGGATTCTCCCAAAAAACACAAATACTAAATCTCATTTTGATAACTCATTTGAAATCTTATTCGCAAGAATAGCAAAACTCTCCCCTTTTTGTATATTTGTCTTCGGTGATATATATATATTCCATATATGTGAAATTCAAAACAATTATTAAAATTTTAAGATATTTATTTGCACAAAAACAATTCTTCGGTTTTGATATATTTTACCTATAAATTGTTATTTGATTTTGCTTTCATTCGTGTACAATATTTAACATGCCAATGATATTAAAATCATGGAAATTAAAACCATTCCACCTTTAAAGAGATTCTTGATACGCTAAGGACTACACTGACACTAGAGACACTTCTACAAGCTTCAATACACCACACGGTCTTCTCACTGTTCGACTTCCAGCACACTCCAATAGACTCTCTCTCCAACCGACTTTCACACTTACTGTAACCTATCAAAATTCACATCTACGAGCATCCGAATGACGTCATAACGCCGCCTACCTTAGAAGTGATTTGGTCTTAACAGCGACATTAACAACGCTGTATCTTAGCAGCAACACAGCAGCAGTAACCAGCGTCGTTACAAATCAAAGCCGTACTTGTCAATTTTTTAGGAATTTACCCTGTTCGTGCTTAACTTTAGTTGTAAAACGAGTAAAACTTACTAAATTCAAAGCATACTATTTCAAAACTCTTATTTAAGAGTATTTTAAATATTCGTTAATGAAAACATTACTACGTCGTATGATCCAAAAGTTCAGGGACAAGGTGTAGAAAACCTTACCCTGAAGTTCACGGCACCGAAGCACATTCACCTTCAAAGTAGTCCCCTTGGAAACCATACACTTCTGCCAGAATTCGAATAACTTCTAGAAGCACAGCTGAAAGCCATTTTTCACAACCTACCGTATGGCCTCCTGCGATGCCGCTCTCACCTCATTTGATGACACGAAAGTACAATTGTACACAAAAGTACACACAATTTGATGACACATCCTGTAAATATTTTTTCATTAATGGGAACAGATAGAAGTCATACGGTGCTAAGTCTAGTGAATAGAGAGGATGTGGGAACACGTTAGTGTCAGTTTTGGCGAGGAATTCTTTTACCAATTGGGATCAAAGAGCAGGTGCGTTGTCATGCATAAGATACCAGTCGTCCCTCTGCCAGAACTGAGGCTGTTTACGACGAATGAATTCCAAATTTGAGAAGTGCGTAGCTTCAGAGATTTGTGCAAGTGTTTGACGACGGTCTTTTTGAATACATTCAGACACCAACGTAACATTTTCTGCGTTCCATGAAGTCGAAAGTCGTCTAACGTGTTCATTGTCTTCGATGGATTCTCGGCCCTCTTTAATACGTTGATGCCATTCGTAAGCCTTAGATCTGGCCATGGTATATTTACCATACACCTTACTTAGCATTTCAAAAGTCTCCATTGGTGTTTTACCTAAGCGCTGATAGAATTTAATTTTCAATGCTATTCAAGAAAAACCTTCTTTCTTACATCGCAGAGCAAAGGTAAAAGCTGCGTGTATGGTTCGGTTACATGACATGGACTAAACCAATCTGACCAGGTAGGGGAGCGTTGAGAGAATCCATTTGAAATGTTTTAACTTTAGGTACTTGCTTTCGTCGTCAGCAATGGTCACACTCCTCGAAATTTTGGATCATACCTCGTATGATCGAATGGCAAATGAATTAAAAAAATGACGATGAATCAAGACAAATTATTTCGAATAATGAATGAAATTTTTTTTTTATAACAGCAGCCATTACCCACTCGCTTCGATAAGTATTTCATAATAATGCAAATTTTTTTTTCAATTTATTGACATCTGAGATCATTGCTATTTCGAATGTATTCAAAAAGCTTTTCATAGCCATCGCCTCTTGATTTAAAAAGAATTGGCGTTAAATATGTAAAGCGGAAGCAGATTTATTTCTTACTCTCTCGTAACTCCAGCGGTCGATCTCCGAAAAATACTTTTTTAGGGAATTTCTACTCAACAAAAGAAATATACTACCAAAATTTAGGAGTAATAGCTGTAAAACGGAAAGTCGTTAAAAACAGTAATCGTTCTCCAATCAGACTGGGAACAGTTTTTCCACAATTGACTGCGTATTGTACGGCGATTTGAACATACATTTTTTCCCAATGGAGCTACGGAATGGTATTTTTTACCATTGCAGATCTAGTACATTTCCCAGGAGCTGGTATCACTTTTTAGGGAGCCACCATATAAGAGATACCAATTGTTGCAAGTCATTTTAACGCCCAGTTTTCTCCCCAGAGGGAAGCATCTGAGCTCTGACAATGCGAAATGGTACTAGGGATTCAATTTTGCTGAAAGCACCCAAGCCAAACAGGCACTCAAGGAACCTTTTACATGCCGCATAATCGTACGACATGGACGCTGTCGATTTTCTGCAACATGAAGGTCCATCGACTTAGCCGGGATCGAACCCATAACCGCAGGCATACAAGGCCAGCGACAAACCAACTACGACCTCCAGCCGGCACATCGCACTTACTTAATCATGGGAATCTTTGAAAAAAGTTCATTAAAATATACTTAAAATATAAAAATATAAAAAATTATATAAAATATAAAAATGTATATAATAATATATAAAATATAAAAATGTATATATATCTGCAAATGTTTAGATCGGTATGATCAATGATGTGTGAGATTTTTTATATCCAAACAAATATACAAACATTACAATTTGTGTATATAAGATAAACAGTATTCATTATTGAAATAATATTTAGCATAAAATCTGTCGTATATAGAGCACTTTTAACACAAAAGATAAGATCGAAATTTATGGGCGTGTGTTATATAGCGGGTATAAAAATGAGAGCTTTAAAAATAAAAAATATGATTATAGAAAAAAATTTGAGCTCTATATATATCGAAACACAATTTATTTGAAAGAAATGACATTCCTTATGAACTTAAAGGGTTGTAGTTCTAGAAAAATACTATTTTTCTTTCTTAAAGTTTGGAATAATACCTCGAATTAAATAAGAACATTGCGCACGTACATTTCAGGTTGTTGCTTGAAAGAATAGGTGCGCGTTGTACGCCGGATTTTACGGCATGTTTCACTTTTTTATAAATGAACAGCAGTTTGATATGGAATATTTTATAGGCAATTAAAGGTTTATTTCGTTTACGTTTTCTTGGTATCTTAAAGCATAGATGAATAAAGCGGTACATTATTAAGGGTACACAGTACCCTAAAAATGACAAATGTATCGATTTTTTTTTACATTTTCCTGTAGCCCATACGATTGGGAATCTTGGTCCTAAAATTTAGATCTAATAACCAATTACTTTTTAAGGCATTTGAAAATTTTCTGAGCATTGTCAGTCACTATATTTGACAGATAAGGGGGCGTGGTTAATTTCGATTTCATTTTAAAGCATTTTTTCGTTCTTAAATTTAACTAATTTCTAATATTTTTTTATTAAAATAGATACTTGAAGAGAAGTGGTTATTAACTTCAACTTCCACTACTAAAATAGTTTCTGTTTGTTTCTGTTTTGAGTTTTTGGTGTGGCTTATAGTTACTTAGCTAAAATTGATAAAAAAAAAAGTATTTCTCGAGACCAATATTTAATCTGCATATAATTTATATAGCTTAAAAGTTTTTTTACCATGTTTAAAAAAATTCTGAATAAGATATATTTACTAAAAGACAAAAGGGCTTTTATAATCCTATGAGGGTAGAAACACAGAAATTAATGATATTTTCCAATCGAACAAATTTGTTCCTCAATAATAATAATAATTTCACATATTTTTTGTGTTTCTTTTCCAGTTTTTAAATTTCATACTTAATTCTCTAGACTAAATTTGTTCAAAGAGTACTTACCCAAAAGAGAAACAATATAGCCAATAAAAAGGAGAAAGTATAACACACCATATAGCGGAAAGAGTCGTAGGTAGACACCAGAGTGGCTCGGCCCTCCCTATAAAAATATCGCACATTATTATTTGTTTACTATTCACCAATTTTCAAATTTCCCCCTTCTACTGTAGGATTTTTAATGCTATTAAGTGTCCGCGGTAGCCAAGTGGTCAGGGAATCGGATCACGGCTGGCGTGCCAGGAGTTCGAGCCCAGTATCACTGAAGACCCACCGCGTAGGGGAGCGATGTACGTCAAATCTGTCGAGATCTCAAACGTTCTCCCGTTGGTGTGGTGTGGTGGGAAGTGCCAGCTCAGGTGTCGCCCTCGTCACTTGACCATGGTTCAAAATTACGAGGTCCGTCGCCAAAAGCCCTCGTGTTGCTGAACAGTGCGACGTTAATATTTAATCAATCAGTCAATCAATGCTATTACAGTTGAGAAACAAAGTAATAAGTGCAACTAACAAAATGAACGCTAACCTTCCTCGTATGGTGGTTATGAGTCCTCGGCTTGTAATCGAGTGGGCTCGGGTTCGAATCCGGAATAAGGCATGGATGTATCTTCGGGAAAATAAGTTGGATTTTCACCTGAAATGGATTCCCGTCTCGAATGGAAAGCAGTAAACCCCACCCCTTCTATTCTATGCTGGGATCATCGTTTGTAATTAAATGTCTATATTCTTCTGTTTTCGTATTGTATGTTTCTGTTCGTCTATCTCTCGTCTTTTGTATGTATCCCAGTATTAAACACGCGACCACAACAACAAAATGAATCACTTGAATATATATTATCCAAACGATTTTCTTTTATATTCTACAAATACTTTATTATAACTTCTTTCCATTTTGTGCAAAAGAAGTTACTTCCCCCGAAATTTTTTCTCCCTTCTAATATTTCAATTTTTTGATGTGTAACATCTTTCCTCTCGATTGCTGGAGATTTGTGGGAGTGATTTCGTGAAAAGAAACGGAAGTGCGTAACAGGAAGTTGAGGAAGCGCGCTATTCAGTGAAGTTCTGTTTTTTCTCCTTCATTCGGGAGAGGTTCCGCCCCCATCCCCCACCTCCTGTGGTCTAGGCCGTGGGATCTTTGTTTTTGATTTCTCACCTTAGGATCAGAGAAAAAGCTAAGTCCTTTAGGCAGAGACGTGGTTAGAAGCGATTTTGAGTGGTGATTTTCAAGTTAACTTTAGTTTGCTAGAAGCCGAGCCACTTATAGCTTTTTTTTTGAATGATGAACTCAAGCTCGAAATGAACACAAATCGAAATGTTTCGACAACTAACAGTGGTACTGTTATTGACGCTATTTTTCACACACACAACAGTTTTTAAATACTTTGAAAGTACAAGTATATTTGTCATATTTTAGTTACCATAAATTATCATTACCGCTCTTCCCCAAATTGAACAAGAATAATTACTTTTGATAAAAAATTGCATTACTCCTTATGTTAATAAAATAAAATTTTCATTAAAGATATCATTATTCCATAGAAAATTATTTCCAATCATACTCGATTCATTTTTTTCAGGATTTAAGTTGCTATTGCGAATTTACCACGATAACATGTCAGATGTTGCACATCGTATGCGACTACTGTAAGGCTCGTTTCTTTTTTTTTTTTAATTTTAATTCTTTGTTTTCATCTATTTTCTACCAGACTTTTTCTTCGACTTTTATTATTATTTTCTGTCTGACTCCGCAAATAGTTTTAAGGCAATATGGTACCATCTTCACATTTTTTTTATTTTTAATATTTGATATTTGGTTTTAATTGTATTTTATAAAGGTTAATATTTAATTATAATTCCATACAAAATTTTTTAAATTTGTTGCAAAATATTTTAAAAAGTTCAAAAATTTAAATTTACAAACATTTTTTAATTTCTAAGGCTTTTTTAAATATGTTTCTTTTTTTCAAAATTTTTTCCCCAAGTATCTTATAATATACTACATAAAACTGTGCATGGTTTTTTTTCTGTGCTGCTGCTCTTTAGTTTTTTATTAATTTTTTTTATAGTTAAACTTCCAAAAATTCTCGAAAAAACATTAATTTTGATTTTGAAATTTTTTAGAAAAAGTACCAAGTATGTTAGAGCTAATTTCATGCACAGTTTGACAAAACATACATTTCAAAACATGTATAAAAATTTAAAAACCCATACTTCAATTATCGAAAAAGCCTTAGGGTTTTGAATAATAGTATTTGTACAAAAATTCAAGATGGAGAAAAATGAGTTGAAGTTTTCACTCCATGAATTGCAAAATATAATATTCATCGAACATTCTGAAACTTTTATGAAATGTTAATTAGCTTATTTAAAACTGCTTACCATAATAAATTGCACAAATGTAGAACAATTAAACAGTACGGCCATAATGAATATATAGAAGAAAACGAATGAAAGATCAATATTTCATAAAACTTTGTCCTAAAAAATATAAAAAAAATAAATACACACACTTCAGAGCTAATTTTATGCTCAGAGCTAATGCACAACATGCACAAAAGATGTTTTTCCCTTTATTTTTTATTTCCATGATTTTAAAAGGCTTCGCATGTTAAATAATGTACACGAATGAAAGCAAAATCAAATAACAATTTATAGGTAAAATATATCAAAATCTAAGAACTGCATATGTGCATTTGTTTAAATAAATATCTTAAAATATTTTAATAATAATAGTGTTTAATTTCACACACATGGGATTTATATATATCACCAAAAACAAATATATAAAAATGGGAGAGTTTTTCTATTCTTGCGAATTAGATTTTTAATTATCTGAGTTATCAAAATGAGATTTAGTATTTGTGCTTTAGGAGAATCATAAAAAAGCTACGCACAACATTTAAATCTTGGCCAAATCTATTTGCTCTTCCCAATGAACAATTCACAAACTAGAATATTTGCATAAATTGCCCAATTCTTTCTTGAAATGATTTGTTACTGCATATATAATATCAGTCTCATTTACGCGCGGTAGAAAAATAATTCTTTTTTTTTATCAGGTACTTTTCTAGCAGATAATCTGAAATGTGGGCGCGGTAGTTGCTGTTCAGCATCAAATATTGCTCCATAACTTGATAGTGTAATGACTTGAATCAGCTTATCAAAACAATTTATTACAGTGAAAATTAACTTGAATATTTTTACAATCGTTCCGAGATTAGGATCACAGTTAGTCTCTTTTACAGTAAAAAGTTCAGCTCGTCTCAAACATCCACTTTATCTTGAGAATCCCGTGAAGTCGACACCTTTTTATCGATAGTAGGGGCCAAAGTCCTTCGTCATCGTTGATCAACTCTAATCGTGGGTGCCAACGCAGTGGGTTTCTTGCTGTATATCGCTAAAGAGGCCTCTGAACGGTTCTCTCTGTGTATCGGTTAATAGGGGTCAAAGTCCTTCAGCTTCGCTGGTCAACTCTAATCGTGGATGCAAATGCAATCCGTTTTTCTCTGTATATCGCTAGAGAGGCCTCTGAACGGTTCTCTCTCGCAAATTCTCACGCCGTGCCTTTTAAAGCCTAGGTTGCTCTTGGTTCTTTTCGGCACTTCTTTATCCCTTGTCCGTCGACTCCTCAAAGCGTGGAAAATTTCCGTCGCATAATGTTGACTGTCCTCCTCCAGACACACTGTCGACTGGGATGCGTGAGAAACGGAAATTCCACACATGCCGGGGAATATGTCCACTCCCGATTCTAAGGAATGGTCGGGAACAGAGGTCAGAATTCTTAACCACCCATTTAGGCCACTTTTCCCCAGCAATTAGGGAAAGGAAAGCGGGCACATCACAATAGAAAATGCAGGTAAAGCTTTGAAATTTTGCAGGCATGTTTATAAAGATTCGAGGTATCAAAAAAGCAAATAAAAAAATTTCGACAGTTTAATTATTTTTAGGGTACCATATCGCCTTAAGGGAAGTGAGTGTTTATCAATGCCGAAGTATAAAATAAAAAAGGGCTCTCTCTGACGGTTCTCGCAAGTTGAACCATGGCAAGTGACGTGATCACCTGAGGTTTCTAAACTTCCAATCCACGGGAACGGGAGGACTTAGAGCCTCGATAGATTTAATGTGCATCAGACCCATCACACGGTGGATCTTCAAAAGGCTCCAGATATCAAACTCATGACTAGGCTGTCACGGGTTCCCGTACATGACCCTCGGAACCCCAACCACCACATTACATGGGTGAGAGATTGAGAATTATATTAACGTCGAGAGGGCTGTCGTCGAGACACGAAAGCTGTTGGTGACGAACTTCTTAAGTCTGAACCACGGTCAAGTAACGAAGA